>MIEF01003491.1:0-142896 GCA_001870725.1 Taenia solium | reverse complement strand
TGCTGTGATTCCAGGCTTCTCTGATGCCGTAGAAGAAGCTCAAGGTTATCGTAGAACCCTGAGCGAATGGGGCAATCGGGCCTCATAGGAACGGGATGCACGTGATCCAAGTGTACAAAGCATGAAACGATGCTATTGAATGGCGTCCTGCACATCCTACATCTGAGAACAGGAGAGAGAGAGCTTACAGAGGATGCTTGAACACAACGTCACTGGTCCTTCTCGACAGTTGCACTGGACTTGGAATTCACGGCTATTGTCGCTTCAGTTGTTAATAGCTTCCTTGCAGAACACGAGAAAGAGGGAGATGCCGAAGCTGGACGTCGATCTCAGCCCTTATGTTACGAGATACCTGAGGTTCTCCCATCCATAGCACATGCACTTCTTTCACACCGCCAAAGTTTGCCAGAAGCGGCATGGAGCAGGGTAAAATCCATCAAAGTCGGGTCCGCTTTCGGCTGCCACCAATGTAGCGTCTCAAGACTCCCTTTAAGGTAAAAGAAGGCATAATATTGGGGTAGAATATATATTCTGGAAACAGAGGGCTTGGGGCTGTTGGCACGGCCCAAAGGCCGTCCAATCGGCTAGTACAAGATGGCCACCCAAGTGACCGAAACTGGCAGTTCGAACAAACAAAGTATTACATTCCCACCTTTCGTTATGGATCCCATGGTGTTTCTGTCACATGTTTTGTTGTTTGTCTGATTTCCGTTTCCGGTCACGGTTACTTGGTTGGCCATATTGTATTGGTAGCGTCTTGAGACCTTCTTGAAGGCAAAAGAAGGCATAAAACTAAGGCAGAATGCATGCATTCAGCAAACAGAGGAAACGGGACCGCTGGCATGGCCCGGAGGCCAGCCCCTCTCGGTTAGGGCAATATGGCCACCTCAGTGACCGAAACCATCAGTCAGAACAAACAAAGTATTACACCCTTCGCAGGGTGGGCTGGCCCCTGGGTCATGCCAGTAGCCCCAATTCCCCCGCTTGCTGAACGCTTGTGTATTGCGTATGGGTATTATGCCCTCTTTTGCCCTAATGGAAGTCTCTGGACGCTACAATTTTCGTGATATTTCTGTCTAAGACTTCTTTTTTATCTGCTATCGAGATCAAAGGATCCTGCGGTTCTTTCTTCCTTTTCAATTTCATCTTCTTGAATTAATTAGGTTGAATGGAAAAAGACATTATTTATTGGAGAAGTATGATAGAAATCTACAGGTTATCAGCTTTAAGTTCGGATTAAGTTCCTTTCTCTTCAGGCGTCGTTAAAGTGTATGGAACGGCGGAGCTCTAGTGTGAGTGAAGCGTTCCCACCACGTTGATTTACTGGTTTCTCCATCATCTTCAGCACATCGCATTTCTTACTGTCACTTTGTACCATCGGGAAGAATATGCCGTTAAGTATCACAGATAATCCCTTTCGCAGCCCTTTCAACTTTTTTAACGGAAACTGTGGGTGACGAGGGACATAACACGCATTCTTTTAACCCTACCCTCAATATTCCTCGCCAGCTCTTGCAAGTACGTAAGTCCACTAGTATCTAGATCTGGTAACCCAACCTTGATTACTGCAATAGCAGCAGTCTAAGTAAAAATATTTGATGTGTTGCATTGCATCGCTTTTTATGTGCAGCGTTTTCCTCGTTCAGCCTGTCCTCCCTCCGGTTACCCCAGAAATGGAATGGCTGATTATGCTGTGACATACGCATTGGTTCGAGTTAAGTTGAAACGGTACAGGCCCAAGGCAAACGGATATTGGGCCTCTACCTGGTTTAGGGACCTCGGAGTTCTCGTCTAAAACAAGACTCAAGTTGTTCTTCCGTCTCTCATCCACAAGGCACATTTAAAACAACCTAAGTATTTCATAGCCCTTTATGGACTGTCTTTCATTATGTAATGGAGTGGCTCCCGTCCCTCCGTTAGTACGCAAACTTCATCTTCGTATCCTACAGGTGGTGTAACTTTGTGGGTGAACAGTTATTGGCTAAGCACAGAATTGTGCACTGCAGATGAAGTAGCTTGTAGGCGGAAGCATCTTTATTACACCGAAAGGGGCCGCTGCTCCAATGGTGGTGGAATTTGTAGTGTGTTCCGAGTTGGGGAAATGGGTTTTATGTTTGCACAAACCCGCCTTCTCGGTAGGTGTTATCTCGACTGTCGCAATGGTTCATCTGTCTGATACAAGACATCCGTAAGTTTCTCTGTGTGATGTTGAGATTTTTTTCCCATATCTTCATTCAGACGCAGTACGCACTATGGGGCAGTGTCGGTGTTTGGTAGGAAGATATCAGGAGACACTCTTATTTCACGATCTGTGGTCACCATGAACAGTATGTATGAACCGTAGCTCTGTATGTGAGGAGAGTACGTTCTAGGCTTAGATCTCAGCCTTCAGGTTGTTCATCCCTGATTAAAGCCTTCAGTAATCTGATCAGTGTGCGATTTGTTCTTTCCACTTGTCCGTTGCCTTGCATGGCTCAGTAAAGAGTCGGCTTTTGAAATTGGGGCCTCGTGGTACCATATCTGTCTGGCCGCTATGCTGAACGAGATAATCTCTTCTGCTGTGGGCCTAAAAGAGAATGTCAGGAGCCTCTAGTATACCGGAGCTGTGCTGGAATCAGTATTCTGCGTGCTTCTCCAGCTATGCTCGGTAGGCTCGCCTGAAAATTGCACATCCACTACAAAGTCGTCTGTTTCTGCTGGGATTGATCTTTGGGATAGCACATCCGCGTTACTACGCCTATTTCCTTTTCTGTATTGAAATTTAAAATCACTGCTGTAGCTCTTCGTACCACTATGCAGCTGAACTGTCAATCTCCTCCATTGTTTTAACCAGATAAGTGCTTGATGATCCGTTCTCACTGCGGCCTCTTTGCTATTAGCCAAAGTGTCTGGTCGCCTTATAGATAGCGAACGCCTCGCACTCTGCTGCACTTTTGTCTCATTTTTTGTTGAGTCTGGTAATCGCGTAGGCAATGACATCTCTTCCTTCCTTGATGTTTGGCGATGCTAGGATCGGTGCAGAGCAGGGCGTTTGCTTCAATTCTCCAAACGACTTATCATGCTCGTTCTCTTACCTTTGACCCATGTAGGAAGTCTAGCAAATTATTGATACGGGGTAACGCGAATGCAACCTTCGTTATTACGGCCTTCAACTTCCTGTGGCCACTACACAATCGTAGGCTACCATCGCCTGAAGAAGCGCATAATGACCTTGAAGGTTTTATAATCCCAATCCTGATCATTTATTACACCAGAGGGTTTACTTCTAGCAGAAAAGGATTTACACACTTGGTTGGTAGCCAAATGGATCTAGCTTCGTCGGTATCTATCCTATGCCATGAAAACACCTACGCATACTTAGCAATGCCTGGAGTTCTGCTCTCTCGATATTGGTGATATGAGTTAACTATAAGCAAAGATAATCCAAGTTTTTCATGGGTGTATCTGTGGCTTCAAATGGAGCGCTTCAGTGCCTTGCTGGGTAAAAATGTGCTTTCTGGAAAAGATAAAGCAGGTTTGGCGTTACGTGGGAAATCAGCACCAAGCATTACGTCTTAGGCCAGTTCTGGGCGTATAATGAATTCCGCTGTCCAGATGTCTTTCCCTATGCAGACTTTTAACTACGTCTCTCCTCTGAGCACTAAATCCTCCAGCTGATCATAACCTTATAGAAAATGAAACGATTCCAATTCTTGTTGCGAAGGGTCGGGGCAATTTACAGATTTACTATTAGCTTAATTGCGCTCAAATGAAGAAGGAAATTGCAAGAACGTTCTTCTAATTTGCCTGGGACTCGAATTAATAAGTGATACCTGTTGGAGAGTAAGCGGGATGAGGAAAAGGAAGGCTACCTGCTTTTGAGGCATAGTGCGCAGAAGCTCGTCGTGAGGGTGTTAGTTTCGACCATCTGTTGGACTTATGGTGAAGCGAAGCCATACGGAGTTCTTGACACTCTTTGATTGTAGGACCGAACAGCTGACTAAGCCTGATGATCTTTATGCCGTAGAGTTTCCCAACTATGACGAGCTGTCAAATTCGGCTCTACGGTAAATGCCTATCCAGTTGGCTACCCTGTTGGTAGGTGCGCCTTGGAAGGCACTTTCTGTTAGGCGCTGAGGATTCTCAGCATATTTCTCGTCATCCTCGCCAGATTTTTGATAGCAAATAAAAAAGTCCATGATGGAGTTTGGTCTTGAGCCAGTCCTTAAAGTTCATATCGTCTTTGAAAGGGAGGAGGGGATCTGCCAACGCTGCCACCAATGGAGCACTTTCCTCATTCACCTCCTCTTCCCTTCAGCCACCCCAAAACTGCAAAGACTGATTATGCTATGACATATTTATTATCTTAGATTAGCAAGGAACGGTTAAGTCTTAAGGGAAAAATAATGGTGGGCTTCTGTCCGCTTTGGAGTAACCGTAGTTCTTGTGAAGCACGAGGTTCGAATTGTGACCCCGTCTACAAGGCATACTTAAATCAACGCGAGTATTACAGTAAGTGTACACTTTAATATACGATCGAATTTCATCTATTTTTAGCCTCTCAGCTACTGCTCATAATATGAAGTAGAATGCTGGTAGGGAAAAGTGATTCTTAGAAGTGATCCAGCATTGGAACGATTGTAAATAATTCTGCGTTTCTCCCTGCTACTACTAGTTTTCACTTCTGGAACGAGATGAGTTCCTGGAGGTTGACATCTTTTGTTTAAGCATTAATGTGGGGACATAAAAGTTGTCAAAGGGGTTCGGTGTTTGCTTTTCCCTTAAAAATTTAAGACGTTAGCCCCTTAACGCAATTATAATTCACCTTCGTATGCGTACCTTCACAAGGATGCATTTTATTGTGATGGGCAGTTATCGACTGAATTCGGAGTTGTATATCCCAGACGAGGCTTTCCTTAATCGAATAACATCTTTACTTTAAGGGTCTTACAATCTGTGATGCCTCCTATTCAACAGACGTTGGACTGGCTATGATCTTTATAGTATATCTTTTGTGCGATGCATAATGCGCATAAGTATCCAGGTGCAGTGTTTAAATTTTGTCTAATCACTTCTTTTAGTCGCGTCAGGAACTGTGGTGCATTGTGGATTCATACTTCCACGTTTGACACAAAAAAATATTAATTGGTATTCTCCTTTCTCGGACTGTGAACATTTTGAACGGTCGAACGCCTCTTGATGTATGGACTGTAGTCCTACACGCAAGAGGGCACCAGCCAAGGCATAAATTCCAATCTTGCAGTTGGACATGGCTTCTGAAAGCCTTTAGGAATCCAATCAAAGTGTGGTTTGTTCCTTCCACCTGTCCATTATTTTGAGGGCATCCGGGCTCAGTGCATTTCTTATGGATCAAGAAAGATCGCGTGGTTTGTTAAACTTTTTTCAAACAAATACCTTGATGGTTAAACATCATTTTATAAATTGACAAGGTTTAACGTTTGTTCATCCTTCAATTTTCTTTAAAGTTGAGCCGTAAAAGGTCGTTTTGCCAATTTCTGTAGATTCTTCATTTCCTTCTTGTGCTTATAAAAGCCTTTTCTCACAATTCAGTTTCGATGTGAAAAATCTCCAACTGACATCTTTTCTTCTAGGGGGATAACGAGTTGATCCAGAGAACCGCAATATTCTTTAAACCCATCTGAAATTCCCGTCACCTTTACGTCTCGGTAATAGGTGCTAAAAGGAAGTACCTACGTACTGTTGCATTTCCAACATAGAGAGTAAAATTAAAGGTCAAATCTAGCACTTACAAATCACTTTTAGTCTGGTTTTGCGCCCGTAGATCGAGAAGAGTGCGCAGGGGATGACACCTTTTCTTTCAGCAGTAATTTGATAGTTTGCAAGTTACCACCGTCTAGAGGAGATTGGTGCCTGTTTCTTCCTCAGGATAAAAGGTATCAGCTCTGTCACATGGTTTGGCGTGCTAAACAATTCACATCTCTTACTTTTATCCAAACAAACAACTTATTACCCAATGACATTGCTTTCAAAATTATGCACGTCTAGTAAGTAAACGTTTTACAGTCATCTACTTAATACAACTGCTGCCAGTTTCACATGTTTCTTCACTTTATGCCCAAGGCCTCACCAAATCGAAAAGTAAACAGTTTGGATGGATTTAAAACAATGAAAGGGTTGGGAAATGTACTTAATCTGGGAATGGGGTTATTTGCCAGGCGTCTAGTTCTTTCATTAAGCTAATTGTCTATGATGATTTTTCAAATGGAAGAAAAGTCTGATTTAGTTAAATTAACTCGACACTACTTCCATTACAAGTAAAGTAGATCCTAATGCTTTTTTTCATTCGAGATATTATGTTCGAATTTGACATACTGAGACACAGGAGTGGAAATTCAAGTGTGTAGGTATGTTAAAATAAAGTTCTATCCCCAATTAGTTTTTATGCCTACAACCTCACTCCGCATTAAATAAAGCAAATCACTTCAATCTTCCCCCATTATGTACCCATTTCGTTATACTCTGCCTTGAAAGTGACATGCAAAAACGACAATCATTTCACTTTTACTGTTAAAATGGGAGCCTTGACATTAAGATTGCATTCATATAGAGGGATTACAATCTGTAATAAACGTCAGGTTAAGTTTCAGCAGTTCCGCTAATACGACTCCCCCGAGAGTCAACAATCCATCACCTACCTTGTCTCTCCTCCCCTCAGGTCATTACAAATTTTATTGAGCCTTAATTGCCAGTTTCCTCGAGGGGAGAGGGGGCTTTAAGGAGAGTAAAGGGAGGGCAATTCTTTATTTCCAAGTCGTGATCACTACTGAACCTGGCTGCGATGAACATTACGGCTTGTTTATGCTTGTTGCGTAGGTTCACGAGAATAGGTGCACTAGATGTCAAATATTTATGCGATTCCATCACTGCCCAAATGAGGCCTAATGATCAATTCTGGCGCATACGAAATCTGAATAGAAACAGTGTAAATAGCTCATAATTCCCTCAAGCGTTCAATTAAACAAATATTGCAGCAATGCTGGAAATAAGAAGTAATGTTTGGAGCCAAATGTCATCTTACTACTTCTATTAAATCAGTTCCATCTGCTAACATGCAACGAATGGCGACAGTGCTAATTCCTTGTACTACATCCAAAAGCATAATTTTGTGCTAGAATTTAGATCTGTAATGCAAAAAAGTTTAGGTAAAAATGTGAAATAGTTTAGATAGGAAGCCACAATTCTCACTGCATTCAAATCAGAGTCAGACCTGCTGAAATGCATAATCCTATCTTGATCCTATTTGGAACTCTTTTACAACTTTTTCGCATTTAATCATTAGATTAAATTGGAAAATAAATGTTAAATATCATTGCTTATTATAACTTCCTTAAGGTTTTAGAATTTTCGACAAATATTTGATAGGACAGTCCACCATCAAAACGTTACTAATGGTGATATTAAACTCAATACTTTACAACTATTTCCTTTCACAGAATCAATACAATTAAGGCTAAATGTACGCAATAAAGTGGATTTCTTTTTAGGTCTCTTTCATTTATTACAAAGTAGGTGGATTTCTGCCACAAAAAGTACCCCAAATCCACGCTTTGGGTAAGGTTATTACGATGGAAAAATGAACGTGTAATGAGAGCAACAAAATTGAATAATTAGGAGCATTCAAACTGAGATAGAAAAAGGCTACAACGGGGTATATTTATAATCATAAACGCACGTTATCAAATGTACTCATGACTTCAGTGCCTTCCTTCCTTACCATGAATGCTAACACCGCTACCTGATAGACATTGAAGAAAATTTCCATTTCTAAAAACTGTTCTGTCAGTTGATGTTTTTTGGCTGCATAATGGCAGCTGGTGCAATGCCCCCTGTTAATCACCAAGGTGAAATATACCAAAATGATCATCAATTTCACCCTGGCACGTGTCAACGCCACCTTAAGGTAACTAAGATTAACCCGATTTCTTGGGTGTAAAGGCATGGATGAAAGTTGTAACTCCTAAAATAAACATCTTAGGGTCATTAACTTTTGCTCAGTAGAGGTCAATTGATTGTGGAAAAGGGTGTTTCACTACCGTCGAGACGTATGCAATCCTCGTTCGTAACCTTTGCCAAGAAGTATGTTTTAAAGAAAAGTCGATTGCTAATCGAGGATGCTGTTGGTGAGTAAGCAATTGCATTACATGCAACGCTCCTACCTAAAACATGTTGACAATTGCTTTCACGATGTTTTCTCCAAAACATTGCTAAAGTATGACTTTAATGAAGTGGGCTTTGTGTTACACTTTCCCGCACTTCATGGATGTGGCCAAGGAGCAATCAGCGTCGAATGCTTTGTGTGCTTAATGCATTTTCGGCCAATGTTGTTTGATTTATGTGCAGTTAAGTGTAATTTGAAACTTTTACATCCTCTTTTACTTCACTTTGCGCAACGGAATCCCATTGGAAGCCACGCGAAGTCTTCGCTAGTAAAGAATAGACTTTGTGTTTCATTGTAAGCTACTTTTTTACAATTCTGTGCACTTTTTTGTTAAAATTTTTTTCCCAGGCCTTGTAATTCTTCCTTTTATGCACAATAAAAGTGTCTTTTTTTCTATTTTTTCAGCCTTATAAGGGTATTTGATTAAATCGGGTAGGGATAGCATTTCTTGTTTGAGCCTGTAGTTTTAGCTCTTTTGTAAACGAGCTTTGAAACTAGCAACTGTCTTTATTATTTGGCAATCACTGCAAAAGATGTGACAATTTCGCCATCATCAACCTTAAAATTTGCTTAAGTTTGGGCAATGATAATTGACTCATCTATTAACAAAAACAACATTTCTAAATGAGTTTTATTTATCTTAAACAAAGCAGTAATGAAAAGTGGATAATGGGGGAAAATATGTGCAGAAACCCGAAATAATATTCCCTACTATTGGCAACCGGCCATGTGGCAGTTGTATTCACTCAATCTTTAAAACTAGAATTCAATCACTTTTACATAAAACGTAGTCTTCTTAAAGCTGGAAACAATGTGGTATTTTAAAGTGCGGTTATCATAATGGAATAAGCTCATCCTTACATCGTTTGTGCAGTTTGGGGAGCATTGCGAACGCAAAATGAATCAACCCCGTTTTTCATTGGTTGGCGATTAATTTTACCAACCAATCACAATGGTGCCCGAGCTTGCCCAAACCAATCAGCCTACCAAACAGCTAGGATATTTTCTAATGCTCTAGCATACTCGCCCTGATCTTGAACGCGCGATTCCGTCCCTTCAAATGCGGGCTAACGAAAGACACTCTTTTTCCCCTGATGGCAATATTGAGGACGACGATAATGGGTAGGATTGCTCATCGAATTACTCCTTATCGTAGTTATTTCATAGACTTTTTCACATGTTTAAAGCCATCGTAGGCACTTTTTGACTGGTCTTAGCCATTTAATCGATTTTAGTTCTTTAATGTTAACTTTATCAAATTACCTAAACAACTTGTCATGCGGCAAATTTTCCACGATTTTAACGCCAGACTTAAGGCCACTAGGTTCTCCTAAAGTTCAAATTTTTTGACGATTTCAACAGATGGGAAAAAATAACGAAGCGTACACAATAATCTTCTAGTAATTATTAGTCACAACTATTTGAAAGCAACTCGTAATCACTAAAATGTCAATGCTAATTCGCATGTTAATGGGGTGCGCATGCCACGAATTGTTTCAAAATAGATGATTAGATCATTTTGCGCTTTTTTGAAGCAGGTCCTTTTTCATAAGTTGCTCTGCACTAATTTGTTTGTCGTTAGATTTGGTGATTGCTAAAATTTTATGAGAATTCAGTGAGTAGACCAGAACAAAGTACCTGCTGTAGGGTATTAGCCTGCAGGAATGAAATTAATATGCTCAAGGCTCCACAAAAGCCAACACGTATGCTTGGTTGATCGTTGCTCAAAATAGGAATAGGCACTAGAAAATGAGAAAGTCGCTATGACCAGTTACCAGCATTTTATAAAAAATTTGATTGTTTTGTGGTAACGAAATATCATGTTGATACTAAACTTAATAAAATTGAAACAGTAAAATTATTTTATCAGATTATTTGATTCCCTCTCCCTTAGCTCCTTTGGGGAGTACAGCGGTCTGGATAGAAAAAGAAGGCGAGGCGTACGTTATTGTGCTCTCACATTACCTGCCTTTCAATGTATCGCATAAGGGTTTAATACAAAGTTGTATTGCACTGCTTTTTTCAATTATTGCAGATCATTGAGAAGCGCCGTCGAGACAGGATAAATTTTAACCTCAGTGAACTTCGCCGACTTGTACCGGACGCTGCACAGAAGCAGGTTAAACCTCAAATTTTCATGCACATTCAAACATTTATAGTATTTTGTAAGCTTTCCTCTGCAAATAGGGCGTTAAAAGTGATCGATTACTCTATCAACAAGTATGCTATCTCGGGCTAGAAGTGTCTTGTAACCTGCTCCAGGAAATGGCAGATTAATCGCAGAGTCTTGTAGTGGTTAACCCCTTCTTCCTTCCCCCATACGACAAGTCGCATTTCATTTATCAAAATCTGAGGTTCACAGCCATTTTAGGACTGTGCTGTGATAGAGGCCCGCCATTGGGATCATTTCGGGTTATTTAGTTTCAGTCCCAAACTCGAAAATCACTGTTTCATCAAGCACATTGGATTGGCTGCCAGCATACTTCATCATTACCGTAATTTTCCCAGAAATCGTCCTCCACCACTCCATTAAGTGGATATTTTCAAGGCTATAATTTGACGTACTAGTTCATTTGTAAAAACAACCCCCAGCCATTTATTCATCCCATGTAATGCAATATGCCAAGCAATGCATCCAGGGCATGGAGACTGGTATCTGCCTTTGACCCAATTTGAAGAAGTCTACGTTTGAAGATAGGACTTATTGTGACCGTTCGATAGAGGTTTAGTTTTGCAAACTCCTACTTCAGAGGAATCTTAACTACAGCATGTTATCATCTCTTCAAAAGCGTCCCATTACACTGGTGTTATTCGCATTTGGATTGCATTAACGAATTTTTATCGCATCCACTTACTTGCCCATCTCGACCCCGTCATTTGTCGTAATCCCCTTCGTTGCAATACCAAATCATTTGGTAATGAGATTGGGATCCAAGACTTTATCACTTCAAGGCATCCTCCCCCTCTTCTCTCCAATGGTCAAATGCAACTGGCAGGGGGCGGAAAGGGGACATAAAGCATACCGACACGACAACTTGACGACATGCGATGCCCCGACGCCAGACTTCGGGGCAAATAATACGTAACCACTGGGTAATGGTAGCCCAATCTGATGCCACATTGCCGCACAACCATCCTATATTCCAATATTTAGGGGCTATTTTTGTTGACTTGGCAGATTTGTAATAAATTGATTGACACTTTCCAAATAGTTACATGATAAACAAAAGGAATTATGATTTTCATAGCATGCATTCACTCCTCGATTGAAGGCGGTCGCTCGTAAGTGGTTCGACTAAATAGTTTTACCATTAACAAGAGGTAAACAGGGTAAATAATTTCCCTGTCCCTGCCTCTACGCGCCCTTTACAGCGTGAAGGAGTCACTTAAGTGTCTCCTTCAATCGCAAGAGGCTGCAGGTGCTCGTCTGAGCACTTCCACACAACGAGAAGGCAGGGGGTGAAGGTTGATGGCACGGACGGGGCCAGTGACCAGTCGCTCGTCTTGGCAACTCGAGCTCTCCGGGTAAGGCTCGTTTGTGCACGACGATGAAGGAGAATTAAAAGGGTGTTTCAATCCGTCCTCCTTTAAGTAAAATTGATTGAGACTGATTTAGTTGTGAGCATGAGCTACGATGTCATTGGTGACATCTTTATGCTCACATTAGTAACATCCACCAGTCCTCTCCAAAACCACCTTTGTGTGTAAATTTAATTTTGCTACGTTGTTTAGTTCTTAATTAAGTTGCTACATTACCCATTCAAATTTTCTCTCCAACAAATCAAGCGTTTTTTTTGCCAATTCGCTGTTAAACCACAAAGATTTTATCATTTATTTTTGCAAACTACTGATACCAGAGTCTGCCGATTACGCATCCCCGCTCGGTTGAATAATTAGAATCAACCAGTTTTTTGGATGCTAAGCGAATGCTATTGCACTAATGATCCTTCCTAATACCATCAATAAGAATAAGCTTGTCCTCATTTAGTAGCATCAATTTTACAATTGAGCTGGGAGTGCATACTAGTCTGCGGGAATCACTGAGGACATCGTACTGGGTGAATCTTCGTCACACGAAACGATAATAATGCTTCTACATGGGGACTAAGGCTCCGAGTAATTGCTTTGAGCAGCTGGCTACGCAGATCGCCATCTGGCGGAGCTGGATACCGAGTAGAAGGTGACGGAAGGGAAGCCGGTAGGGGGGAGACTGGATGAGGGTGGTGAGGAGAGAAGCGGTTTGTGTAGAATACCATAAGAAGAAAGTTGAGAGGTACTCTACAATCATTACATTTATAATCCATTCGTAAAGTTTATGAAAGTCTCAGCCATTAATATGTTACTGAGACATCGCTTATCACCGCTTATGTGGCTGTTTTTATACCCTTAATAAGTTCAATGTCCTTCATCACTGAAAGCTAATGGACATGTCAACATGGTTGTTACGGTGATGTCTAAATGGTAACTCCATGCGTCTTCCTCCATATTTTACTTATTTACTAGACTTCAACCAAGCTCGAAAAGGCGGAAATTTTGCAAATGACAGTCGAATTTCTACATCGGATTCACAGAGATGGTGAGTAAGCACTTACGATCAGTAACAAACACATCCCAGCTAAAATGCCTATCCATTTGCCTTCCATTTCAGCTTTTTCTTCAAAGCAATTACCCAAGTTCCATTTGAGTAAGAAAAAAAGCATAAAATTTGAATTCTTAGAGGACTTTGCATTGCATAAGCTTACGTATAAGCCTCTGTCAAAGGAATTATTCCTATTTTACTGAGATCTGATGGGTAAATTAATGGAATGGTTTGTCAAAACTTTGGCTACTTTTCCCCTTCGAATAACAGGGAAGCCTCATTTAAAGAAATGATAACTTTTAAAAAGTGAACAACGGAATTTTATCTCGTTGATGGCGTATTGTGTTTGAATGTGCGCATAATATTAATTTCTTGCTCGTTGAAGGTACCATCCTAAACGCTGAACTGCGGCTATTGGAGAATCGGCTTCTCGGATTCCAAGAGTGCTTCGCTGAGGTGACGCGCTTCCTAAGCGCGCTGCCAGTCGTGAGTACGATGGACGAGGTGTTTCGGAAGAAACTGCTTTCTCACCTTCACGCTTGCATCTATAGACGAGACTATGAGGCTCGCACACGTCTGGCCTCACTCTCCATCATGGTCTCGGGCAGCAGCGTTAGCGCAGACTCGCAGTCTGCCAGTACCACCACCACTACCACCACTGCCAGCAATCACAGCAGCAACCAAACGTCCTGGCGGCATAATTCTCATGTCAAAGAGGTCAAAATCGAGTCATATTTTTCGAATCCCGCCGCCCATTGGCACTGTAATCCCATCGTGTCCCAAAGGTCCGATGAGCACAGGTGGATGCAGACAGATAATCATCACAATCAGCATCAGCAGCAAAATTCTAAGATCCAGACAGGAGTCAATGAAAGCCAGTCTACCACTTCACCCTCCCTGGTGAATAATTATGAGGAGACAGACAGTGGGAATAGCACAGTGAATAGGTTTTCGCCGAATGATAGGAACATTTCGACAGACGTTCAGCCCCAACTTTCGAACCAAAGGTACATGTTTAGGCTTGCGGAATGCGAAACACAGGACGTTGCACACACGTTCATTCCAAGTGGGTACGAAAGCTACAATTGCGGCTATCATCAAGCCTATTCCGACCAGGCACTGACGGATAGTACTGCCACCGCACATCACCCACACTCACAAGCGCAGCTGACAACGAGCGCGTACATCCCAAATAATTGTCAGACAACTAGTGAGCCACAGAGAAATTTGCCTTATTATCATGATTTTTGAACATGGTTATCCAGTTAATTGAGGGTTTTTAAAGTAAATTGTCAATTTAAACGAAACGTTTTTAACTTCCCTTAATTTTTTATTCAAAAGGGGAGGAACTGCAAAAAATATTTACTGTAACCGATTCGCTACATTTTTTAAAACAATCCCTTAGGTGCCCCCAAAACATTCACATCATAATTCTTTTTAGGGACGTGATGAAGCCGAAAAACATCCTACTTCTTGTTATTCAGGATGCTTAGTGTCAGATTAGATTTATTTTGCTGAAGGTTAATCACATAACATTTGTGGATTAGCTGCATTAATTTTGCCCTGAGCACTCAAATGGTGATTTGCAAAAGTTGCGCGGGTAGTATTAACGGGTTTATACATTTGGAAGGCTTTCATTTTACTGCTGCATGCAAATAGGTTAGTGCAATTATCAGGTACTAGTTCTCTTCGTGAAAATGCAGAAGTTATTAAAACTTATTTGAACATCTATTATGGCTTTTTTGGAGAGCTGGCTCTTTGCCTTCTGTAAATGTAGGCTACCATCCCTATGTCATGGTGTTGCATCCGTGTCATTTCCGTTAACAGCCTAGCAGCTCTTCTGTACACCGACAATGTCTTATTCAGGCCTATGTATCGAACCAATGAAAACATTCCTACGGTCCTATTAAGCAAATGAAAAGGTGTTACTGACAAGAGAGCCTGAGTGTTAATTTTGTCCCTGTAAAACTAACTTAAAGTAAGTGTTTCATTAAGTATCCCCACATTTAAACATCATGTCATCCTAATGGCCAAAGGATTGCAAAATGGGCTCAATGTAAACCGTTGATTCGTCGCTGGCAGTACTCCAACGGCAAGATCAAATCTTTTCAACGAAGGAAGTGAATGGATAGAGAAATTTGTTTGAGCGAGAAAATGAAGGGTGTGAAAGGGGGAGGCGCCATGATATTATGTTCATCTCCTGGAACCGCCACTAAGGATGCAAAATTGCGGAATGTATAACCCAATTCCACCTGCAACGAATGCTAGCACGTTGAGAGCAAGCTGAATAGACGAGTAAATTTACCAATTCTAGTGCTTCTCTACACCCTTAAAGCCTTTACTCAACTCCTTTCACAAGCTAATTCTTTTTCTTGTATTAGGGGCTATAGAACAGACAATTTGGTACAGGTCAAATTATGCAACTGTTTTGGCAATTAGAGGGACATCATTTCGCTTAACTCAAGCCAAAGCAAGGTTTGGTGGACATATTTAAAGTGAAAACTGGGTGTTTTTTAAATACAGTCACATCTTTTGACTCTTTCTTGAAATGGAATGAAGTATGGAAGGGCTTAGAGGCTAACAGGACGAGGTGTCACCGGAGTTGTAAATGCCCGAGTAAACAAATGCTGAATTAAACAAATTATGCAAGCATTACGCGCCTAGTGTTTTGTAAGAGTGCATGAAACAATCAATTACTCTTAAGATATACAGTTCGCATACAACTTCCATATTATTAAATGTTGTAAGCCACTCGTCGATAATCACTGTTAACATGCGAAAATTCTTTTTAAATCTTACTGAACATACATTGAATCTGTTCTAGCTGCAAAAGAATTCGTCAAATTAAGTGCAATACTTCACGCGCTTGATTGCCAGTTTCGATTGAGGTCACTTCGGCGACTATATTGCTTCTGACTAATGGATCATGCCTGGAATACTTTGTTTGTTCTGGCGGTCGGTTTCGGTGACTTGGGTGGCCATATTGTACGAGCCGGGCTGGCTGGCTTCCGGGCCACTCCAGCAGCCTCAATCCCTCTGTATATTTTGCCCTTGTATTATGGCTTCTTTCACCTTGAAGGAATTCTCGGGACACCGCATTTCCAGCTGCCTCAATCCATTTCTGTCTGCTGAATATGTGTATTCTGCACGATCATTATACCTTCTTTCGTCTTCAAAGAAGTCTCAAAATCCCACAATAGGATCATTTAGAGCAACAGCGGAAAAGCTAATGATACTGTGGCATAAATATTTGGCGTGACTACGAATCGACTGACTAAAGTACTGGTACAGTAGATGTTGCAAGTAGGTTGATAGCATATTTTTCAGTTAAATATTGGTGTTTACATCGGTGTCGTAATAATATTAGCTGTACCTCACTTACGCCGAACATTTAACCAGGGTTTCGCCGTCTTGTCGACACCAAACCCCTTAAGAGCCCATTAGCTGTTTCACCCATTTGCGTCAAGTTCTGTATGGACACAAGTTTTACTATTTTTCAAAGGTAGATTGTAGATAGTACAATCTAAAACAAGCAAATAACCAACTTACTAAAGGTACTGTACAATAATCTAGCCGGGCAGAACTCAATAACCAAACCAAACATCTGAATATGTCGCGACATTTAGTCAAGTAAAGATCGCCGAGAGATGCAAGTTAGTGTGGTACACCAAGCGATGCAAACAAACAGGCTTTGCAGTACTTTGTTTGTTCAAAAGGCCAGTTTCGGCCACTTGGGTGGCCATCTTATACTAGCCGGTTGGCACGGCCCAAAGGCCGTGCCAACAGTCCCCAAGCCCTCTGTTTTCAGAATATATATTCTGCCCCAATACTATGCCTTCTTTTACCTTAAAGGGAGTCTCGGGACGCTACAGACTTATCCTAACAACGATCATTTTTGGCAAATTACCAAATACCACTAGTTGAAATTGCATAATCCCATTTGTTGTTATTGCGGTGTTCATGAAATATTTTATTCGCGAGACCTACATAACGATGTATTCTTAGAACGTACTATTTCGTTCAGAAGTAGTACCCTTAAAATGAAGGCTAAGGTGTCAGGCGCTATTACAAATTCTAATAATTTTTTTGTTGAAATTGTTATAATAAGCTACCAAAAACAGCTATTACTAACCCTGAGGACGACCTACTTTGGCAGCACTTAGCCCGCGTTCCACTAGCCTACGTGCAGCTGGCTGTTGATTCGATGGGTAGGAAGGCTGTCGTCTTGGAACGAAGCACTTAGTGGTTTGCGAATACAAAACACGAATTGGCATCTTATGCATGATGGGACTCAGTGCAGTGTTGTGCTCACCTCAGCAGTTGTGGCTGTTTAATTTTCAGGAATGCTTGAAACAAGAAGTATTTTTTCATAACTGAACGGGTACTCTATCCTTGGTTGTCATTTCGTGTGCTCTTAATTTTGCAGTCGAACAAATTAATGCATCAGAATGCCACATTCCTAACTGAAATAATTGCACTGCTTGTTCCTTTTTCATCATATGAGTCTGTTCGCCGGTGCCAAGAATGATTCCATTGACTTCATGCTTGCGGTTGGATCTTGTACAGATTCTTCTGCCGCATGTTGTAGTGGTTTTATTTCTTTTTTGGATTAGTAAGTTTTATCCGTTTCTTTACAGATTTCTCAAAAATGCTCGTTTCTGCACTGCAGTGAAGCTAGCTGCAGGTAGACTTGAGCCTTTGGAATCGCATTATCCGTTTAGCTTCTTGTTCAACTTTTCATTGCGTTTCATGAATACGCGTCATTACTTTGAAAATACTCTTTCAGAATCGTCTGTGTACTTTTGGCTTAAAGCTAGTGTTTGTTGGTAACATTTCATGTGTATAACGCATAAGGACTGCGAAAAGGGCAAGGTCACTTGTGCACGTATGCTAATTTTCTTGTGACGACTCGAAGCACTGTAAATTTAGGGTAGATTTAACAAATGGCTTATGTTATGTACGTATACCTAGGTTTTTTGTACTCAACTTACATAGCGCACATCTTTATCTTTTAGATGGCAAAGAGCCCAAGTGTACATGTGGCCAGTCATTTAGGGAGGCGGCACCCTGGTCGAGTGCAAACTGCTTTGTCGTGGTGACAGGAGCCAGTCGCGGTTTCGGTAGGGCCTTTTGTATTCAGCTATTGAGGGAGGTGGCTGAGCCGCGCTCCTGCCACTGCCCACCTGCCGTCTCCCTCACCTTCTTTCTTCTCGGTCGGGATGTGAATGCCCTCTGTGAAACAGAAAACGAGGTAGGCACTTTATCTAATTCTTCTCCACTTTATTCAACTCTCATGGAATATCTGCAGTCACTTACTCACTTTCTTATTTTTTGACTTAGATAATTGCATCGATACCAGAAAACGGTACAACAAGCGTTGCTGTGTACTTCGATGGTGGTGAGCATCTGGACATGAATACTGCGGATGCCGTGACTCTCTCAAACACTCTACAGCCAATCTATGACGCAATGGCGAAATGCGCTAGTGGCAATCAGCCCCAGTGGAACCTCCTGGTCAACAATGCCGGCACCCTGGGCAACATAAAGAGCCGCGCGGACGAACATCTTTCCACGGTCGACCTGGAGTCATACTTTCGGGTTAACCTCTTCTCCCAGATCATCCTTACCAATGTCTTCCTCCATCATGTCGCTCCAATGGCAGAAAAGGCCTCCCATCCACCCACTACCATTCTCACCATATCTAGCCTCGCCGCAGTGAAACCACTTTCACACATGCTTACCTATTGTTGTGGCAAAGCTGCACGAGACATGCATCTCAAGTGTTTGGCCATTGACCGGCCCTCTATCTCTACTTTTATCTATTCACCGGGCCCCCTTCTGACTGCGATGTACGATCAATTAGAGAAGGAGCAAGGGGATCCAAAGGCGCGTGCCTTGTTTAAGGAACGACGCGAGCAGGGTCTCGTGATACAGCCTATGGAATCTGCACGAATGTGTGTGCGGTGGCTGCGGCGGCAAAGGTTTTCCTTGCAAACCGGCGAAATTCAATTTCCAGCGCGAGTTTGTCTGCTACATCAGGCGGACTATAGAGAACTGTGGAAAGGGCAGCATTTGGACTACTTCGAGGCCAGAGACCTGGAGGAGGCGGAGTTTGATCGAATTGGGCTCTAGGCATTCATGCTTAGCCACTTGCGGGGTGAAATAGAGCCTTTTTTGTACTTTAACCAGGGACCTCCCATCTGATAATGCAATCTCTCCTTCTTTACCTTCATATTTCCTTTTCGCCATAATTTTGTGCACATTACAGTTATTAACTGATGCAAAATCATAAGCTGTTTTCAGAATTATATCTGACTGGAATATTGGTTATTCTTTTCCTTCTGAATGTCATGAAAAGTTTCCGAACTTTATCTTATGAGCACAGTGGATTACACCGGCTCAAAAACTAGTTGAATTTTCTGCTTTTACGCTATCTGGTGTGGATATGTGAGTGTCGATGTCCAATACTTGATGCTCAATTTGTTATTGTAAGATTTTACTCAGGCCGTTGCCCTGAGGAATACGTATCTTATGTAAGGAATTGTTTTGGTCGAAGCGTTCTTGGGCAAACTCCTGACGCATTTGTGTTCAACGGTGCGGATCATAGCTACAGAGGTGTTTCCCATTGTTAGCAATCTTATGTTCATGCAAGTCAGTGGTGAAACTAAATGTTTGCACGCCCCATAAGCAAAAATGACACACTATTTAATGATGTGAGCTTGGTTACCCACGGGTAAGTCCATCATCTTATTGCTGCTTATTTCAACTTTCGAATATTTGGTATTGTTGGCCAGAATTTCACCTCTAGTTAGGAATAAAATTCGTACCCCCCTGAGCTTAATCTGTTTATGAAATTCAAATGAGTCAATTGTCAGAATTCTAGGTATGGTTTTGGTGACAGTTGTTGGGGTTGAATACACCGGACTTAATATGCATCGTAGCATGCCAAATCGCCCTGCATCTTCGCTTACCCATCCAGAGTCTTAATGTGTGCGCAAGTTGCTATAAAAATGGAATCAACAGAGGCGAATGTGATGCGTAGATTTAAGAGCCCAAGTATAAGGTGCTAGGATTACGTATTCACAGTCTCTTACATCCAGCACAAAGTAGGAGATGGTGTTTTGTCGAAATTTACAAACAGAAAGTTGCTCACCTTTCCTTACTACCTCGAACTCTTTTTCTGGACTGGATTTGGCGTTATTCCTGAGAACAGCTCAAGTGGGGAAAGGGTCTTATTAGTCTGATTGGCACTTCCCAAGCATTGAAGAGTTAAAGATGACTGAATGCTGGTCTAGATTCACGAAGCATACGACGGGTGAGGACATTGTTTACGTGCCAAATAAGTAATCTACTTTGTTACATTCTACTCTAGCCATCTAATATGGTGATGCTTTTCCGCCTTTTGCTAGCCATTAAAGTAATATGGAAATAGATTCGTTAAAACACAAGTGAAGATCTCTGCAGTGCCATCGGTACTTTGTTTCCCATGCATTCTCTACTACCCTAATTTACACATCTTCCTTGGGAATAGGGTGTTCTAAGTACTTTCGAAGCATTAGATTTATAAATGCGTCACTGTAGTGCCCGATATCGCCCCGAAGAATAAAGAGGGAATGAAACTCGAGTGGAATATATCTATACATATATTTGATGGAAATAAGGGAGAAAGCACAACAGTGGGGCACCAAAGTCACCCCTTTTCCAAGAGTGAGAGTTAAATAATCAACATAGTACATCACAACTAACTGTTGCAAATGTCACGACATCTACAGCAAATGGATGGACGTGATGGGTTATGCGTTCACCTCTTCCCCCCTGGCCTTCACTCCTCTGAAACAAGTCGTATGAGTACGTAGGGTACAGTGATCAGGCGAATGCACGTTCATGGTATACCTCTCCCTCGTGGGATAGATGCTGACTGTCCCGTTATGCAATTTGTGTTCTCATACCAAAAAAAAAAACGTTCACTACAAAGGATACCACTCACACACCAAGTGAGTTGAAAGACAGCAGCATGTCAATTGATTCTGATTGAGGTAAAGCCATTCTAAAAGCCTGAAAAGAACTTTACTTTACTTTGGGACAGTCGAGCCCAAAATGGGGCTAAGAGATAAAACTAGTTGAATTAATCGTCAAAAGTGACGGTTGCATAAACATGATTCAATTTAATATGCTTGAGAGAGTCATGGAATTTCTGCTTATGTGAATGCACAAATTAGTGTCATTATCGTCAAATAGCTTCTGAATGGGAAACAATCTAGCCCATTGGGTCATTGGTTATCCCGAAGATACAAGAGAATAAGGAACGTTAAATAGAAGGTAACATTTCCAAAGTCACAATTTATGCGGGTCTAATGGGAACATTGAGAGATATCGTTGAGCTCTTGGCTGTAAATTGTGAATTTTATTTACTTACCAAGTCTAGGAGGCAATAACTGCAATACATCAACTCAAACAACGGTTTATTTTGTAATCGCCCACTTTGTTCTTTGTATGGAGACCTCTGAGCCATCGCCACTAGGTCATTTTTGTGAAACCACTAAAGTAGTGTAGGCTACTAGGCACATCGACGAGGTGTTAGGGGATAAAATAGCAAATTAAATGCTAGTGAATTATGCAATGGACGATCTCCCTATATTCTTGCATCATCACCCAAAGTAACTCACAACAAATTACTCTTTGCGTCCAATCAAAGAAGCAGGACAGCGTCAAACAGTGCTCTGAAATGTTCTAGGACTTGGCTAGAAATGCACTTGAACAGAGGAGTTGCGTTCCATCAATCAACGCCACCCATTAGTGATTTTTGGAAGCTGCTAGGTTAAAACCGTCACAGCATGTTGGCATCTAACGTAACAACGGTAACTAGAACAGAGGGACAACCGGCCAATGACTGCACAAAGGATAAACAAAGAGCGCCACTGAAGGTGTGGAAGAATGGACATAAAACATTGCCCAGATCACCAATCACACCCAATAAAAACTAAGTTGGGCACATTTCCAAACATCAAGCATTCTTTCTTACCATCAAGATCATTGATTACGGATTGCGCAAGCTATTAACATCCTCCACCATCGTTTAGACGTCTGGATTGCCACCAGAGCCAATTTTTATTTTAAAGCCGTAGTAAAATCAATCAACAGCTCTGACGTATAACCTCAATGTCTGCCTAATTTTGAACAAAAACTTTGCCAAGATCGTCACCTTTGTGGATTGACTAAAGAAGAGTAAAAGATGTGAAGGAAGAATGTAATGCTTATGTTGTTTGAAATAGTCCTTTTAGATGAGGAGTAAAAAAGCATTTTGAACCTAATGAGAGAGGAGAGAGTAGGATCTCGTGAAGCAAAAAGGAATTTAGCATCCCAGTTTCACATGTCAGCACTGACTAGCATTGACTCTAACTAGCAAATGTGCATCAATCCAATTGGCTCGTTCGATCGAAGGGTATGAAAGCAAAAGAGAAGGGGATGAACAAGGAACGCACTACAAAGGGGTCTACTAAAGCCAAGTCTTAAACGAAAGGAGGCATAAATCCCGCTTTGAGTAACACCTTCTACGAAGAGTATGGGTGGGAGCCGTTATCATAAGTCGGAGGCTAGATCGCCCCGTAAAATTGTAATAGCGAGGCATCTGCGTGGATCTCTTACCAGTGGAGGATTAGCCAGGTGTGCTAAACACTATCAGTAATGTCTAAACTCTTCATTTAATACGAAAATTTTGTAAGTTGAAAATTAGTGATATAAGTGCGGATGCGGAAAAGCTTAAGAAAAAACAATAAACTAAGGCTTTAAGGTAAATGCACAAAAAATGCAAATATATACAAACGAATGCGACGTAAAAATACAAATATGGAAATACCTCGAGAGAAAATAGCCAAATATTCATGAACATGCGATTCTTTAAATATTAGCTCAAGCCATAACGCCTAACAAAATTAGACCTCAAAATATTTAATTTTTATGTAAAATTTACTAATTGCAATCTGTTGCTTGCAAATAATTAAATCCAATATGATGTTTATAATTACCACTACCATTATGTATTTGGCGTGGCGATTTGAAGTAGACTGCGGCCAAGGTCATTTGCCATTCGTTGGACTTATGACACTTTTTTCGCCTATTAAAACCCTTATGACCATGCAATACTGATAAAATTTAATTTGTTTAATTTTCTAATTTGCTAGTAGTCATTACTTTGGGATTTGAGTTATGTGTTAGACCCACAATCTTGTCTATCTTACATATTGTGATTTGATGGATGCAAGTAGTACAACTTTTCAAAGCACTTAAAGTATGTCTCAGCTAAATTAAAACTAACACTAACAGTGTTTTAAGTAAATGATGTCTAGTAGGATTCCACGACCTATTAATTATTTAAGTATTCATAATAATAACAATTAGATCTTACATTACGCTAGAGAGAATTTACATTTTTCCGACTATACATCCTAAATACACTAAAGGATTGCGACTTGTAGCTTTTATGCTTCAATAACTTTAATCGAATTTGATTTGCTCTAGTTTTCTGTCTTTAGCAGTTTTGTTTTGCAAAGGTGCTTAAGTATTTTTACTATGCGCATAGAAAGTTTGGTTAAATTTTTAACAAAGTAGAGAGATTTCAACCGAATGGAGAAGTGGGCGACAGGCTATTACGCATCTTACACCCCCTAGAACTATCAATTATTTGGAATTACATAACTTGGATTCAAGCCTCAACCTGTCCGTTAATACGTTTTCATGTTTTTCATTATGTTCAATGAGTGTTTACACGGTGAAATGCTTGTCGTATAAGGCATGTTTTTAACTGTAGGTCCCGACGTATCATGCTTCTAAGTGATCGAATCCTTGAAACTGACATCAATTTTACACTTACATAAAATGTGTGACGTTATGCCCACTATACCGGAGGATGCTCTTACTCAGGTAAATTTTCCATTTGCAAAGAGTCGGCCTGACTAGAGAAGGAGTTAACATTTAAATAACTCATTCGTTTACATTGATTAGGTCAAACAACAAATTCTACCCTGTCTAACATGCTTCTATAATTGTTGTACTTTATTCTGTTATGCTAAGCATTGAATTGATAATTTGTAGCGTCAGCGTAAAGTTGCTTTGAAATCAAGTACCATGTTAGCAAAACCATCATCAATTAGTTTCTGTGTTTAGTCTGGAATGAACCTCTCGAAACGCAATCACAACCAAATTGCGCATCAGTCAATAGTGTCTTTAATAAGACATTTTAAGTATCATGAACTTACCAAAACCGTTTACAAGTCCTGAAATACTAGAAAGTGAATCCTGATTTGCAAAAGTGGGTCTGAATAGTTTGACGATTCATGAAAATGATAAAAGTGCGGCTAATTGTTGGTGCAAAACCTAAGTGGAAAATTCACGTAAGAGGAGACTCTGGCACACATTAAAAATACTAATCACGTCATATTGCAAATGCAACTGAATTTTGTTAGATACTTTAAGAGACAGTGTTGGATTATTCACTACCTATTGACAACATTAAAATAGCTTAAGTCAAAATACCCTAGTTGGTATGTTTTTGAATTATGCGCAGAAGCAAAGGCGCTTACCTAGCCAATTGTGTGAAATGCCACTTAACGAAAATCTCTGCTTTTACACCGAAATGATGGCATAAGTTTTCTGTTAATTCTCTGGTATTGGAAGGGGGTGGTAAATGTGTATTTTGCTGAATTCCCTATTTCGCTTGCTTCTACAGGCTGACCGTGATTCTCAGTTGAGTGGTGAGGGTGGAAATGTGGAAGACATGCTTCTTAGTATGCTCGATGAGCGAGACAGGTTGATGGTAGGATTAAAAGAGGCCCGTGAGGAATTGCAAGCTGTTCAACTTCGTTTGCGAGAAGTTGAGAAGGAAAGAGATAACCTACAGACTCAATTGTCAAGCGTTGTTCCAGCCGTAAGTTCATCTTCTCTTCATGCTTGGATAAGTCATGCAGTCTTTACGGCTATGATTTTGTTTGTGTCTGTATTTTGAACTTTCGAAGATTCCCAGTTTTGTCTAGCAAACTCACTTCAACTCTTAAACGCCCATTTAATCGTTTTGTAAATTTACACAGTTTTATCGGTGAGAGTCCACCTTAAGCACTAATTAAGAAGTAAGTGCCAGTTCGTTTCAATGATTTTTACAAAATACCGACTCCTTACCGTACAACTTATGCATATTAAGGAACAATGAGTGCGTCTGTGGTCAAAGGGAGCTCTTTCGCCAGCTTATTTAGCAGCGATTTCGGTTTCAGGAGCATCGATTTGGGAATCGCGCGCGTACTGCTCATTCGGTTTCAAGGTCGAATGAGCAGTACACGTTGAAGACGCGCACAGGACGGCATGCGCGCTCAACGCCATCAAGCCCAGAGACCAATCTCTCTCATCTTTAACTAACTCATTTTTAGAACTAAATTGCGCCCACACGGAAATTCGGTTTAAATGATCCATTTAAGAAGATTATTTGATGCTGCTAATAGGCGTGCTGCAAGGTACAATTTACAGACTGGCAGTTTAGCAGAGAATTGACTTAGTTTCCTGTGCAATGCACCATAGGCAGGAGGCCTTTAAAAATAGCCCGAATGGGGTTAGCGTGTTGATTACGGCCAAGGTGTTTCTAATGCATATGCGATGATTGCTTTGTGAAATACAAAGCCCACTCATCGATGACTCCAAGCTGTAGGATATGATTCCGTTTTTTCGCCGCGCTCCAGTGTCAAGACTCATGTTTGAAAATGAGAGCATCTTAGTCCAGATTTAGGCAATAAAATTTGATAGTCTACTTCTCCCGTTTGAGTGTGTATAATTACACGTGCAAATGGTAGACTGGTTAGGGAATTTCTCATACCAAAGAATAAACCGCATTACCTAGAAGCACATGCTTCTGACATTTAATTGACTATAATTATTTGTGGCTTCAACAGGGAGTTGACTTAATCTTATGGAATTTTAAAGTGAGTTGAACAAACTCGTTAGCACGTCACATCACTTGCAACATTTAGTTACGCAGCAGATGGTCAGGCTAATGCATCCAAATGTGACTTAACATGCATTATTTCCGTATGTATGACCGTCAAGGTATTGATGACACCCGGTCTGCTTACGATAATTAGTATGAACTGGGTCAATTGGGCATTTTTATTACCTATGTTGGAAGATTATGCCCGTAATGCCAAATTGCAGCCGCTTATTTTGCACTCCTGTCAATGCGTACTGATTTGATTTGACACCCTAGTTGTTAGAATCGGCTTGATTCCCAGCATTATTGCTAACATAAACGAGAAAGCTGTGTAGGAGCTTTGTTGGAAATACTGGAGCATTGCATTAAAACTCGTGGTTTTAATTTTTTTACTCAAATTAACGGAAATGCAAACTAATCATACTGAATTACTTAGGGGTAACGTCGAACTCTCAACAAACCAAACTTTTGCCACTTCATTTTCCTTTTCTGGGTATTTTGGATACTGTTTCGTTGAAACCTGTTAAGAGGTTGACAAGTACCACCTCGATTGTTATCATGATACTGCTTTTGATCCACTTTAGACAGGTTTATATAATAAATCTGTTTTGGTGTATTATCACGATATTATTGTATTACTATTATTTTGTTGCGTTATTAGAAACACAGCTGTATTCGTATACGTTTTGGTTTGGTCCTTTTAACAAAGAATACGCTGCTATCTCTATCTGCTTAAATTTTAGGACATTTTGGTTTGTACACGGGAGCTGAATGCCACAAAGGAGGAGCTGACTCAGCGCACAGAAGAGGTTATGGAGCTAAAGGCGGAGCGCAATAACACACGAGTAGGTTTTTTTGTGCATGCAATTTCAGACATATTGATGCTACGAGGTGCTGGAATAGCTTTGCCCTTGTTCGATAGACGGATTTATCGTTCCAGGTACTAATAGTTATATTGAAATTTTTATAATTCCTGAAGGAAAGGTATTTACGTTTATGAATATCTGGTCTGTGAATACTTGGGAAGATCCATAAATTCCTAGTTGATCGTGAATCACTGTCTTTCTGAGCAACTTTTGGACTCACTGCAATTAATATTTGAATTGAACTAAAATGAATGCACCGATTTTCTGCTACGCATCAGATAATACCCCATATTTCTTCGGTTTCATCAAAATTCTAAAACAATGTCTTATTTATTTCTACGTAAACGAATTCTGCTGTTTCGACAACGTGCTGTTACATGATTTAGCATGCCACTTATGACAACAAGTAATACGATTTTCATCTAAAGTAGTTTTTGCTAATTTGTACCTTTGCTTTCACAGATTAGTAGTGGTGTCATTTTCCGATGGGCATGTTATGTGCATACCGAAATTAAGCACTATCCCATTTGTTTCATAATATTTAACATAACGAGTCTATTACCAAAGTACTTGCTCCCTCTGGAAAATTAAAACAACTTGAATTAACGCAGTTATGTCCTTGATATTAGTTGAGCTTCCTTACTGTCATTTTGCGAAGTAAATATACGCCTGCAAAAGTGTCCTAACACCTGCGGTGATTGGAATTGACAGTGACATTGTATTCGCAGCATTGGGTTTCAGATTGATATTTTACTACCCTCTCAGTTCCATTTTGTGCCTAGTTTAGTCGATTTGAACTGTATAAATCGCCTGGCTGCGACTAGTGCCTGTAAGGGGGACCACAACCTTATCCATAATTCCCAGTTTATGCTAAGTCGCATAAGCTAATAAATTAGTTTTATAGACATAGGTTTTTCATCTCTTTTCCTGTGTCAAATGAGACTACTGAGTGAATAAGAATCGACATCTCTGAGGAACTCAAAGCTGTGTTTGCATTGCATTATGAATTATTATCCTGCACCTCTGTGTGGGATGTCCGAATAGGTGATGATGGTTAGCTTCGCGGGAGTCTGCAGCAGGTCGCATCCTATGGGACAGTGATCAGAGTTGCACTTTGCAGGCAAATAGGTCACAAGCGCTAATAATGTAGCACGCAAATTTGTGTATGGTCTGCCTGTAAAGGTGAAATTGGGACCTTTTAGCGTAGCGAAAATTTTTAACCCAAAATAAGTGGAAGGATCCTCGACACAATAAGAATAAATGCAACTATATGTTGTGCACTTCAGTTTTGGAAGCCGAGCTAGTGTTGTTAATGTTGTTATTGTACTTAACAAGATTCATTCTTAAAATTATGTCTTCCTTCTCTTCAAACAGCTTCTTTTGGAACATCTTGAGTGTTTAGTGTCTCGCCACGAACGCTCTTTGAGGATGACAGTTGTTAAGAGACACAATCTCGCTGCGACAGCAATTCCAGATAGTGATGACTACAACGGAAGTGCAGGTGGCAGTTCGAGTGGAATCAGCTCTGAAGTCGAGGTCCTTAAAGCCCTCAAATCCCTCTTTGAGCATCACAAGGCTCTTGATGAAAAGGTATAGAGGTGGCTGACCAAGTTTTTTCTGGGAAAATCTTTCATTTTTTAAAATAATGAAACCAATAACTAAATCAGTTACAAACATTTGAGACATCGCCAATTTATTAGCGCACTCAACTACATTGTGAAGGTAAACAGGCTAAGCATTGATATTTTGCATTGCACGGACAAACAAAAGAGTATATAGCAGAACTTTCCCAACGTTTGCTCTTCTTAGGACACTGGTCTCTATGAATCATTTAACATCAAAGTACTAAGCACATGCTTCCTAACATTATTGTTTGTAAAGTCAACTAATTCAAATCTTAGTACGTGCACATTCTTTGCGATGCCGAAACTCACAAAGATAGCAAATTTGCTCTAAAATTTCGAACAATTTTAACGGAATTAATACTTCTTTTCTGAACTAACAGTTGACTTGTCGTCGTTGGAGCCCTGCATGAAAGATTAACCACTCCTTCGTATGACACCGATACCAAACGCAGACTTTATTGTCACAACGAACCGTTAGCAGCAAAAACTGAATTGGAATTTCCAAGTCAGTGACCATATCAAATTGGCACTTAGCTGGGCGATTTATTGGCCGCTTTCTAAAAATCTTTCAGCATTTCGCAATATAATTGGAGTACTTTCGACTACATGCGGCTGTATGGAGTATTAAAGAGTCATTTCCAGTCTTGTAAAATATTCCTATGCCACAACCATGTTTCATAGTACTCTTTTCGTTTTCCAAATATCAGTACTATTTTCCTTGTTAGTACAACACTAATTTATTATCACCGCCTTTTCCCTCCATGCTTGATTTTAGTATGTTTATCTGTTGGGACCTCTTAGGCGTCTCTCAAAAAGAAATCAACCTAACGTTAAAAGTCATGCGGTTGATAGAGTGATTAGATATATTTTCCATCTGCTACTCAAAGTTGTATTTTGATTTTTGAATGACTACTTTCAATAAGACCAAGGCGACTCTCCTTATTCTTTCATTCCATAGGTGCGAGAACGCCTTAAAAGCGCCATCACACGCGCGTCGCAACTTGAACAGGAACTTGCGGACTTAAAGTCAACCCATCCTCCTATTGAGGGGAAATCTACTCCAGTTACTGTACCACAGAAATACACGGAAAAATTGGACGTTGGTATTGTTACGGATGCGTCATTTGATCCGAGTAATTTTTTTCCTCACTTAATAACGCAAAGCTACTTCAGCATTTAATTTTCAAGGAATAAAGTAGTCATCTTACGAAAATCCTAACCTATTATTTTTATGGGTTTCGTTATTTCCGTTTTTTTTTAGAAATAGCTTCACTGAACCAAATCTCTCTTGGAGGAGCAAGCCAGGAATGTGCTCCAGATGGCTCGGTAAGCAAAAGCAAAAGTTCTGGGCTTAGCCGAGACCACCTAAGTGCATGTCATGCTAGATGAGGTGGTGATTCACCCATCCGAAGTGGCAATGAAAGTTGGCTACTTAACTGCAAATGGGAATTTTTGACCTTCTGTTCTCATGGTGTACAGATATCAGCTAGGTGTGATTGTGACAGCGAAGAAATCGTGCTGGTGTACAAATGCAGGTTTTTGTGGAAGTAATCAGGGAGCCTTACGAAAATTTACATCATTTTAAAGCTATATTCTAAAATTGAAATGCTAGCAATGTTTACAAAACGTATGTTTCTGCAATAAAGCTAAGTTTGAGGGCTGGGACCATAAAAGACGTCGCATGGTGCATAATGTTTGCTCCTCACTTAGCAATAATGTCTACATGGCATAAAGTAGGAGTAAACAAAGACTCAGATGAAACAGCAACAATTATTGTTAATTGATCTTCTAAGATAACTTGGTGCAAGTGACAATATCGTCCATAGCTACGCGGTGGCTGCTTTGGACATTGGTTGTGAGTGACATAAGGAAGCTTGTGAAACTTTTTCAACAGATCCACATTTCTGCGCCCATTTTGCAATGCAGTTGCAACTTAACATATTAACAAGTTGCTTTTACCATATTATTAGTACTTTTTGTAGCACTGTTTATTTTACTATTTTTAGGAAAACTTGAGACAACGAGTAACAGAACTCATGGCTCATAGTTGTGAACTCGAACAGAAGCTAGCTTCTTCCTCTCGTGAACTCTCAAGGGCTAGTAACCAGGTTTTTTTCTTTTTTCTAAAATTACTCTTTCAGAGTTTAGATACAACCATTTTACACTTAACAAAGCGCATCGCAAATAATTTGACTTTTCAATCGATGTGCTACATTTGTTCTAGGCATCGTCTCCCGTCTATTGGATGTTACCTCAAAAATTTCACTCCCTGCTTAGCTGCATGTGGGATATCACTGATTTGTACAACAATAAATTGCTAAATGTGGGGATTTTGTAAAAAAAATACGGAACCATAAGTCAAAAATTGATGAATTCACAGAAATCTCAGTCTTAGCACTGAGTCCTCGTTGCTTATGCACACACTACTTATTTTCATTTAAATAATGGTAGAGGCAAAATAGGAATTTCAAGCTAAGCTACGGGATTCCAAAAAGTATCATATCTTGTGTCTAGTTCAAAGGTCAAAGATGTTGCTTTTAGATAAGCCAACTGCACGCAGAGCTCACTGAGTCGGAGAACAGGCGAACTGAGCAGGAGGCAAAGATCATTAGTTTAGACCAGAAGTGCCTCTCTGCGCAACGGGATATTGCTGGCGCCCAGAATCAGACCGACAAACTACGAACAGAGCTGGCCAGCAGAGTTACGCAACTAAAGCAGGTCATTGTGATGCCAACTTTGCTAAATTCCGCTAGATTATGCTAATAGAGAGTTCCAGATGAAACGTTTAGGATTTATAAATACGGGTCAATTTACGAAATTCCCGATTGGTAAATAGCGTTAAATTGTTACAGAGAATTCTTTTAATAATTCTTTTAGGTAACCATTTCTTTTTGGAGGCACTCTTTCATTTGTACCCTATTAGAAGGCAACCTCGTATTGACCCTATTCTCCTGGGAGAGCGTTTGGAATGTCGAAATTTATATCCTGTTGCAAACTTTGTAATAAAAACATACAGCATTGGATTGGTTTCCGTTGTTTGCGTAACCTTGGCTTATCATACTATTCAGAGCCCTAATGGTGTCAGAACGAACCCTTGCCTTTGCATCATTGTTACACATTTAAATAGAATGAAAGTGTCCTTAGTTTCTTTAAGCGACTCACAAGACAATTTTGACATTTATAAACAGCAGAAACCTAACCTGAATGAAGTTGCTTTCCGGATAGCATAGGGATCGTTTGAATTACAGCATTTTTATGTTATTTGTGGAATAAATGCTATAGTAGCAGATCTGTCGATGCGACTAGATTATTGATGGAATTGTTAAGTGGTCTGCAGGACACATTGCTTTCTTGTTTCAGATGGAAGAAAAGGTTGCCCGGTTGCAGGCCAGCCTTGAATTGACGGAGCATTCAAAAAGCGAAACAGGTTTAGGTCTCACAGAAGGGAATAAGCTAGAGAAGCAGGAAGGCGAGTACGATTTATCTTCTGTGACTCAATTCCAACAGCAAATCATAAATCAGAGGAGCAAAATCAGCACACTATCTCTCCAGCTGTCCAATGCGCAGGATCACATTCGGGAATTGACTGAACAACTGGAAGACACCAATTCTGAGTTGGTCAGAGCTCGCGAAAGGGAGAAGCTTAATGAGGAACACAATGAAAGGCTTTCTTCAACTGTGCGTTCTTTACCGTAGTTCCTGACGTTTTGTCGCGTTATTTTTTACCTCGCATCCGATTCAGTGGGTATCAAAAGTCTTTTTTTTGGGTGAATTGATATTCCTAGATTTCTGGAATTCTAGACTGCGAATTTATTCATGCGACCAGGAAAAATTTTCTTTGTGCGACGATTAAAATTATAAACATGGTCTGAAAATAACCATGTAGATGATCTTTATTACCCAAAACCGTAAAATTTTGACTGTACAAATGAAACTACTTTTGTTAGGTTGATACGCTGTTGCTGGAGGCTAACGAGCGTCTGCAAAGCCACCTCTCAGAGCGCATGTCGGCGCTTCAGCAGAAGCGTGATTTGGTTTGTGAGGTGGAGCGTCTGCGATCAGCCCTAGAGGAGGTCACCAACACCCGCGAGGCGCTCGTCAAGGAGGCCACGAATCTGCGCCGCCGACTGACCGAGAATGCCGGCGGTGGGGCTCTCCTCTCCCCACCCCTCGGCTGCCAAAAGTCGCCCGCTGACGGAATGGGCAATCTAGACACCATAGATGCTCTACTTGCTGTTGACCCTTCTGGGCGTATGTTGACTTTCATTCGATAGTAGCATTTGAAGCATTCGCCACAAGTGCAAGTTTTAACCATCCTATAAGGATCTACTTTGAAGGTCTGCAACGAGTGCATATATTGGTGTGAGTGGCGTTTGGGCATGGTCATGTTCCATATAAAGCAGTTAAATTAAATTTGTACACTTGTAGGTAAAGTATTAAGGGTCATTATAGAAAAATTGAACGAGGCGATTGCTTAACTTACTCAAGCTCTCTATTGTATGATTTCCATGTTATAATGCATGTCCTACCGATTTGATTTGTAGAGCTGATTATTTGTAAGGGCCTAGTGGGTGGGTCAGTGTTATGCTTTTGAGTTCCATGAAAGCTGCTACTTACCCCTCTTTGCTTTTTGTCCAAAGTACTATCAATGCGGACATGAAATCCAGTATGCTTAAGCAAAATGAGTGCAGCTGTATGACAGATTATTGAAATTCAAAGCGGAGGGTCACCTTAACTATGTCGTTCCAATTCAGGTCGTCGTGTATTCTGGAATCACACGCGTATCTGATGGAGAGGAAGTGATGTTTCTCTGCATCCTTAGCACTCGGGCCAGGGAGTTCATTTGGTCGCAAAAAAACTAAACCAAGAAAAAGCAATAAAAATACCCATCCCAATGGTTTTGCCTGTGCTGAAGAGGATCATGCTCAGATGTTGCGTCTAAAATGCTAAAAAAGCGATATAAAAGCAATGGTGCTAAATAGATTTGCCATAGTTGCCAATAGTATATCGAAAAATAAAATACGTAATTCATCCAGTCATTTATTTCAAATAAATGGAAATGCCAAGCGCTCTTAAAACACCGTTCCGCCCTCCCTCGCCAGCATTGCGCACCAAGTCTCTTTACATTTTAGTTTGGCTTTCCGCAATTCGAAGTAACTGAACGAAGGGAAGGAAAAGTAGGCAGCTGATTTGCCAATAGGAGGCATAGTGTCCAAACCTATTCAACGTGGTAATTGGAAATACTACATCAATTTGGTGGAGGTTTTTAGATACGCTTACGGAAATTGCTTGGAAAATTTTACAACTCGAAGGTCTGTAAATTCCCCACTCGCTTGATTTTCTGGTTTGGTTAACTATGCTCCATAGTTTGTCGGAATGATTTTTGGATGACTGTCCGAAAAATTGTTGTGGTTCGGCATTTTAAACCGTTTTTGGTAAATGGAGTAAATATCTGGCTCCAATTTCCTCTAGAAAATGAGTCAATTAAATGAACTTGATAAATTTAATCAGTTACACTTCTCTAGCCATAGGAAACATGGTGGTATTAGTAGAGAATGCACTTTTCAATTAAAAAGTATATCCAAAGAGCAATAGGAAAATAAAGGAATAACAGCCATTGTTGCTAAAAAGAAGCGTCCAATACTGGAAGCAGTAATTTTTGTCTCGTCAACTTCTACAAAACTTCCCCTTACCTGTTATGGAAGGAAGTGTTCTTCGCAAAAAAGGTACCAAACGCTTTAACGCCTTGTTGAGAGGTAGGGTGGGATGTAGGTTCGCGTCATTCCGCATATCCACCAGGTCGGATGCGACTTTTACATACATTCGATGCATGCAATTATGCAAAAGGCTAATACTGTTCCTCTAATTATTCCATATAAAAGAATACCTGACCTGATTTCAATTTTTCTTGTTTCTAGGCCTTATTTGCGACCACCCAGTTAGTGCGACGGCCACATCTGTTGTCTATTCAGTTCGACCCAGCATAATGAGTTCACCCTCCAAGCCAGGAACGTTTCTCTCAAACAGTTTGCTCACTTCCGATAAAGTAAGGTCATTCTTGTCTGCTGCAAAGCCTTTTAGTCTAATTGTATAAACATATTCGTTGAAAGTTTTACTAAGTTAGTGAAACGTTTACACGCAAAGCACTTTAAGATAATAAAGTCTGGCCCGATGTTAAAACACACGACATCGGTTTCGCATGTGACTTGCACGAGGGAAATTTATCTTAGATGGAAAAAAGTAAAATAAATGGAGAAGAAAACCGACAATCATATTATGTTTTCTTTAATTCAACTCTTTTTTGGTCGCACCACTCTAGCCCGGTCCTATTGCTGCGAAATTCAATGAAGCTTGTGCAGGTGACGCCCTGAACGGAACGTCGAATAAAGAATACGCAAACATTCCATGGTCAGTTGGCTATGGTTCACTGCCACAGAACTACAGCCATTCTCAACCACCTCCAATGCCTAAAATGGACACTTCCTACTCATTCGCTATTTCCAAAGGCCTCGAAAATCAGCAGCAACAGTCTCAACAGACTGATCCGCAGGCTTTGGCCACGTTGATTCAGCAGCAACTTGAGGTGATCAACGATGAAATAAAAATGATACAGGTACGTCTATCATTAAAAGCATGATGGTGGTATAAGCTCAAGTGAAAACTCACTTGAGCTATCACTTTTGTAAAGATAATTTTTTTTCTGATTTAAAAATACTTTTAAGATATTTTTGAAGTGCCCCAATCAGTATTTCATAGTCTCACGAGAGTTATAAGCTTTTCACTCACTTTTCATCGATGTTTCTGGGAATCGGCTTGAACCGCGCTAATTCCCAAAAAACAGTGATAAGTTAAGCTAGTTGACTTGGGTTATTCCTGCTTGTGCTTAATTCATTCCTGGCTGTAATGTCCTCCTATTTTCTGTGTATTATGAAATGAATATTATTTAAATCAGTCTAAATTAGTTATTTTGAGCTATGTGCGAATTCATTTATCCAAGTTTCGTTTGAATGAGCAAATATTTTGAAATAATTGTTCATAGACACCAGGAAAGTTAATGTTGCCACTGTCATGTGCACAGTAGTTTGGTTTACAAAAAAAAGATAAGTAAATCAGAGGAGGAAACGGCATCGCTATCAGGTTCTTTTAGTAAATGTACTAAATTTAGCATAGAATTGTTGACGCATGTCTTCTCCTGAAGTGGTGGCCCACCAGTTGAATCTAGGTTGGGTCTATTATTGGGTTTTGGTCTGTCTGCATGCTTTTAGCAACGTTAATATTGGTTCATACATCATCCAAAGCTAGAAAGGCATACATTTACAATTAGTCAGACTTTTATGGTTCCAGTTGCATTAAAATCCCGACTATTTATTTTCCAGTTTACCTGTCGTGGTCCCGTCCTTTTAATACAGTAACCCAATTCATCCTGTTCACTAACAATATTTTGTGGACTTGACAATAGAATCCAAAACAGCAAATAAGGTTTAATTTCTTAATATAGAACATAACTATCTGAAAATATGTACTTATTAAGATAACTACATTAGCACGCATTGCTGGAATAAGTTTCGTTCAATTGTTTTAAACTGATGAGACACTCTTTAAACATTGGCCCTCGAAATCGGTCAAGCTTGCAGACATTTGTGGTAAGTATACGGTCTTTCAAAGTCGGTTACTAATTTTCTTACAATCTGGGTATTGTACGAAAGCATACATGCTGTAGCACCCCAAGACTCCCCTGAAGGCGAAGGAAGATGTAATATTCCCGCAGAATATATGTATTAGGCGAGCAGGAGTGATAAGGGCTACTGACGTGGCCCAGAGACCATGCCTCCTCCCCTGCGAAGGCAAAATGACCAACCAATTGACCGTAATCGAAACCGAGGCCTAAATAAACAGCAAACGTATCACATTACCCCTCTCTTTTGAGCGCCATCCTCAGTGCTCCCCTTGGCAACCCACTCACGCCATCAAATTTCTATGCAACTAAGATACCTGATCGCAATGTTGCTGATCCCCCTTTGCAATTCTATCGCAGCTGGAGTTTCGTTCGTTTTGGAAATTGGATTTTAGGGACGGAGAATTCTGCTGATCATCACATGTGTCCGTAGCTAGACGCTTGGACGCCGTCCTAAAAGCGGATTTAAGACAGTTCCCTAGGGAAAGGGTTTCGCGTATGCTCACATTGTCGGCGTCTTTATGCAAGTAAGGTAGAGATACTCCGGAGCAAAATTTTTCCAGATGGTTCACGGCTAGCGTCCCTTCCATTTTAATAGCTTTCTTGCAGAGCACAGAAATGGGGTAGATGCCGAAGGTAGACGTCATTCTCAGCTCCTCTATTGTGGGTCGTCAGTGATTCTTCCATTCGTAACATATGCATTTCTTCCGCCTCAACAGTAGAAATTAGGAAAGATGCTCTTAAAGTTGGGTTCACTTTTCGCTGCCAACAATTTAGCCCTCCGAGAATCCCCTAAAGGCTGAATAGGGCGTAATACTCAAGCAAAAAATATAGCTATTCGGTGAATAGGCAAGGTTGAGACTACTGGCATAGCCCAGAGGCCATCCCACCTGACAAAGGTGAGATGACCAACCAAGTAAGCGTAGCCGAGAGAGAGTAGTGTTCTTTGCAGCATAATATCTCACTTTAAAGTTAAATGCATTGCCAGAAAGCGTGGACTTTCTTCCTATTGGTCGTCTGATTTTGTTATTGCCTTGTCAGCGCTTGTGAATTCGGACCACATCCATGAAACTGGAGTAGAGAATTTGCACATGTTTTTAAGTAGGTTTTGGGACACTCACTCCGTAAATAATGGCAGCATTGTTTTAAGCTACTCTGCTTAGATATGCAAAACATTAAGTGTTGTTACTATCTTGATATTGGTCAGAGCTTATTACGATTCTATGATGGAACAATATGTGTGAAGCCCATTGCGTTACTTCTATAAATGCAAGCTTTCATTTTTAATGAAGTAGTCTAAAAGCGTTACAGAACTTGAGTTCTGATATTTAATGCCAATTTTCTCAATCTCTTTTAATATCTAAGTTGGGTGGATAACGCTGATTAGAGGTTTATGGCAGGTAATAACCTTGTCTTTTTGTGTACATTGAGACCAACAGGTATAACGCTTATTCTGCAATTTCTGCCAGACATGCTGATGCGAGTTTCATTGAATCTCTTGTGTCAAATGACTTTCGATGATAACTAGTGCTATTTATTTCCAAAAATTGGAAAGTTATTATCTGTTTACAAATTCACTTAAAACTCTGCTCTCCACAAAATCTACAAGTGATCATTGTAGGAAAGGTTTGGACATTTTCGGAACTGTTAAATGCATATCTTTGAATTAAGTATTTCACTTAACAATGTACAGTTTGTATGCTCAATTACAACAATTTTGTATAAGTCATCTGATCTGCATCTTCATTTCAAGTTTCACTGAAAATGAGTTAGTTTGCTCTTATCTGGAATACGACTGCGCCATGCATCTGGAAACGCATGCCAACCATTTAACAGGAGCATCATCTGCAAAAAGCGGGATCTGAAAAAGTGATGCCCAAATCTAATTCTCGTTGATTACTTTTTCTGCAACACAATACATCACCATTATGGCGAGCTTTTTCTCGTGCCGATTGCCTCCTACTCCGCGTGGCTAAATGGACCTTCCTGTTTGAAGCGAATTCGTCCCATTAATAGCTAAAATAATTGGCTTGTGTGCAAGTTAATGCTTATCAAGAGGAATCTCCTCAAAAGTCGTTTTTAGTCAAATCAGAATCAAGAATTCACCTAGAGTTTTGGAAAGCATTTAAAGTGTTTAAAGTGTTATCGAGCATTGCTTGAAATGACTAAAATGCCTCCTCAAGGACTATTTGGTTGATGTTTTACATCCCGATAAAGCTTAATTTCACTGACCCACTAAAGTAAAACATTGGCATCATAAAGATAGTGCATTTCAAATCAGATTGGTGGTAATTTGGTTACAATTTGCCCATTCGAAACAAGATCAACTATTGAGCTTGCTCACCAGCAGCCGGCCTCCGCATGGTGAAAGCTCTCAGACTATTTCCTAAATATTTCGCTCTTTGTTGGTCCTCTGGGATTTCACTGTGATCCCCCCATGGGGACTATAGTAACCTATGTGCGCAACGTCCAATTCTCACAGTTACAGACGTAGTAAGGCTTCATTTATGAGGGAGTGGTCTATGCATTTTATGTCAAAGATATCAGTATTTCACTTAGCAAGGGGATTGCTGATGAAGGGTCTCATTTAAATGTCTGAAGTCATTGCACTAAAATCAATCAACCAAATGCCCTTTAAAATGGGAATAAATTGAACTGATGATTTAAGGATAGGGTCTAAAAGTGGGGGAGGGGGAGATTTGATAGAAAATGATAAAAGCATGTGACGGTTGATAATAATATACAACGCCCCGAGTCCTTCTCGAGGTTGTAGGAATTTACAATAGCATGGCAGAATATGTTTTGCCAACGTACCGAAGGGCTGGAGCAATGTCGCCGAGCAGGAGTAGAATCCGGTACCCTTGTAATCAAACACAGTTTAAAAAAACAAGACCAAACTTAGATGTTACCGCTAAAATTTGTGAAGAAACTTGATTGTTTGTTGAGCGACATTTTACTTTTAGCAATAGCTGTGAGTTAATTAAGTTTGTATTCGTTGTAGGACCACTTCAACCATTGTTATAATTGGATCCTGCTATACTTTAACTTATTTCATGAGCGTTTGTTTTTTAGTAAATCTTTGCAATTGTGTTGCTGTAAAATGTTGGATAAATTGGAAGAATCTAGGGAACCGGTATCCGTACTCATTCTGGTTATAACAAACTCACAATCCTCGGCAGCTATTCCCGCGTTGCCACGTACTATGCAACTTTCAAGCGGCGTAAATTTATGAAAAGCCTTTAGATATGCCAAATTTTAGCAGATTTATCCAAACACTCACACGCCCTACATTTTTGCTTTTATCCAAACGCCAACGGACAGGTTTATTAACCCAAGTTTACGGCCAATTTCGACGTTAAGTTACTCCTGTCAACCAAAATAAATTGACGCAATCACATACGAAGTTGTATGCTGCAAATTCGAGGCGTCAGCATCAAGAACGCAAACATTACCTAATTGACTTTTCGGCATGATCAACAGCAGTGTTTTACTTTGTGCCCTTATAGGAAGAGAAGAAGAGCACGGACCAGCGGGCAAAAGAGCTGCGCTCCCGGGTGAGTGGCGGTGTGAGACATGGCAACAGAGACGTCGCCATCTCCGCCTTCACTCCATTCGAGACGGCGGATGCAGGTGCACAGATGGGCTGTTGGTCACCCACCTCCTCGCTGCAGCACTCTACCTACAAGCCCAGTGCCTACACATCGGGTTCGTTACCTCGACGAACGCCTCTGGGCCAGGATCTAAACATAATCTATAGGGAGGATGGAGACTCTGCAGTCCCTCCTCCCATGTCTCAACTAAGGTCGCACCAAGTGAGCGGAAGTTTGTTGCTTTTATACCCTAATTTTACCATCTCCTGTGATTTAATCACTTATTAAGTATGCCTCGAATGACTCGTTGGTCATATTCACTCTTACAAATAGGTTTCACTTCTCTACGCTTCTCATAACCTTCCGAAATTGGAGCTTGGATTGAAAAAGAGACTATTTACACTCACTTGTAAACAAATAAATTTTTAAAATCAATTTCATGCACCAAGCTCGATTCTTTTTGAAAGACTAATAGTAGCCATTGTTGGTAACTCCAAGGCCATACTTAAGGATTATACTGACAACTTTATCATTACATGCTGAGTTGAAAGTGTGTGTAGTATGAAACGTTCCTAGATCATAAGTTGCATGTACTTCGCTTTGATTGTCAGAGAGGATACACTGTGAGTCCCTTCGAAGAACGCATTGGAGATGCTCCCCCGCCAGTCATTCCTCGACGAACACACCCATCCAGTTTTCAGCTGCCAAAGAAGGTAATCACAGTACCCACTTTTTATGTCACTTGCCAGACTTTATGTGATCTATAAATAAAGCTGTTCTGCGGCTTCTTTCTCTTCACTCCCCAAAATCCCATACCTAGGCGTACACGTGTATTTATTGAACCCGTTCACTGTAAAAGGCTTTTGTGTTTAATATCCCATTTAGAATTGGCCAAAACCAAAACTCTAGTAGGTGATTGATGTATTTTATTAAAACATGACATTTGTGACCATTTTCTCATGCATTCTGGTTCAACATGGGAATCATTGCGATAACATGTAAAATTAATCAGGGATACTTATGCAATTGAACCATCAATGAGTCACTCTTACCTTGAATGACTTACAGTAACACCAGAATGATTCGTTTCATGCAGATGTGGGCAAAAATTTGTAGCAATGCTTGTACCGGTTAGTCATTTCGTCTGGCGATTGTAACAACTCTCTTCTCTGGGGGGATATGGACGGATATACATTAATAGCATCGAATAGTTTGGCACGAGGAAGAATATGCTGGTGAGCAACAGTGCAGTGATGATCCACTATCTCTTATTTTGCATTTAAAGATAACTTTGCACCAGCTGTTGGTAAGTGCTTGCTTTGAAAGACGCTGACTGTGCATGACTGCAAGGTGATGTGGTGCTTGCGGTTCTGCTCAGCAAAAAAATTCACTCGGAATCCAGAAAGCAATATGACTGGAGTTTATATCAGTTTTAAGTACATCCGTACATAAACTAAAACCTCTGTTTCAATTCGAAGGGCTTTTCAAGCTCTGTTATTGCAACAATTATTCATTTTAACGAACAGCTCAGGTGATTCATCGGATAATTTTTTAATAAACTGATCCAAACCATGCATGTTATGATTCGTGCAACGGTACTTTACTTGGGTGAACACTGTTTTTATTTGTTCTCCACATGCGTGTTTGATGACATTTCTGCCTTAATGTTGCAAAGTGCTCCCTTGGCTGTATAATCTCTTCGCACATTATTCTACTACCAGGCTTTCCCTTTTCACAGCATGGATATGACGCCGAGTTGCCTCAAAACGTCCCACGCTCCATACGCAGAGGCGCGAATGAGAGCAGTAGGCAAACAACGGCCTCACGAGCACGCTCTGCCGGCCAGCGGGACTACGCGGTGATGCAATTGCAGCCATCAAGGTTTCCTTCCAGTAGTAAGGCTCACCTAGCCGATCTCCCGGAGACCACCAGCGCGTATCCCTCTGGCGACACCAGGTTCTTCAAAGTGTATTTTAACGAAGTCTGTAATTGGGGAAAACGGTGTAAACTGTCTTATAAGGCAATGCTATAAATGCGATAAATCGCAATTCAACCTCAAACACGCGATGCGTGAAATGAACCGAGCATGATGCGTAACCCATCGCTAGTGAAAATACTATAGCTTCAGGCTTCTTATTCTTCGGCTTCGTCTTTGGTCATACGCATTATTATGTATCCTGACGCCTTCCTATGGCAAAGCAATCACAACCGTCTTCACTGAGGTTCCACACGTTCTTCTTTTCTCTTTTAAGCCAAATTATTGCATTTTTGGAGTCCAGGAAGAAGAGTTTCATCACTGATCGGAATTCTTAAAAATGGTGGTTTGCTGGTCCATTTTTAGGTACAGATTTTGGTTCACTGCTTATAAAGTGCGTCGTGGGGTGGCCGTTACCAGTCTTCCAGTTTGGCATAAACTGGTTTCGTTGTTCTATCTACTAATGCGCCAAAACATGTCATTTGAAATGGTAATAGGTTTTACAGCGTGTATACTACCATAAGCTACTTATGGTTATCATAATAAGCACTCCCAATTGCACTATCAAATAGCCTTCTATTTTGAGTCACTTTTCCCTCCGCTTAGACGTGGAACCCACGATAAGGCTCAAATAACCCATCGATCCGAAGAAATGTTCTGGTCTCCATCAGAGTCTCAAATATACCAAAATACAAGGCTGCTGAATTCACCCGACGCCGTGGTTCAGGGCTCGGGTGCGGACGCATGTGGGCAACGGCAGTCTGGCGCTCGACATCGGGTGAAGGAGCAAGAGGAAGACGCCTTTGTACCTCATCCTGGTCACTGCGCGCACGAATCCCCAGTACCCAGAAGACAGTGGAGTAGTGAAGACCCAAGTATGCATCATGATATCGTCTGTTTAAAGTACTGCTTAAAACAAGTAGTATGTTTGAATTGCATTGGCGAAAGAGATTTTTATCACTCGAGGCAAAGAAAATTGCTGAGATCTCGTTCCGCAAGCGCCTATCTTTTAGGCATTACTGATGAATTGCAACCTTGCAAGGTGGTGAAGGTAGGAACTGATTCGATGACCAATTTGCCTTTAATGGGGCTCATTAACTATTTACTGACCTTCCTTCGGACTGAAGCAAATTGTATTGGCATCATTTTTGCAGGGTTTTAACTTTTCTACCTTACAGGCAGAAGTATGTCTCGGGATGTGGCGCATGATGCTGAAAAGAGTAATAGTCAATATGCTCCACACTCTTCACAGGAAGAGAAACGGTGGCAAAGAGGGCAAGTTGATTCTCCATTATTTATTTATACTAGAGCTTCTTAAATGAAGTGCATTTGATACAACAAACTTAAACCAAAATTTTTGCTTTAGAGAAGATTTGATCGAGACAGCTCTACGCGTGAAAATACCTTTTGCAATGTGGAATGCTGCCACAGTTGTTGCATGGCTCGAGGTAACTAATTGACACCTACGAAGCGGCTTAATTTCAGTAATCATTTTCCCCACCTTTGTGCTTTCCCCCAACAATGGCATTCAGCACAATATTTCTTACAGATGTAAAGGCTGCTGCTTTAGCCTTAAAATACAGTTTTTTTTTCGATGAGGAAACTGAACTGATTGGTGAAAATTCGTAGCACTTTGCTGTTTTTTCATGGTTTGGTTTTATTCAATCCATTTGTTTCGCTACTTTCTTTTCGTACCACCATATTTTATGCCGAGTAGTAATGTTCTTTTAATTTTAAACGATTTCTTAAGGTCTACTGAATTGATGTGCTGCTTGAATATGCCATATTCAATAACAGTACTAGATGCATTAAAGCAAGTTAGGTTTTCTGTAGTGTATAAACACGTTTGAAAAGGCTTGTATTGCGTACCGACTAGCTTTCATTTTGTTACATAGTAGAGTGTTGATGCAATCTGAGTGAACTTTCCTTCTGGGTCTCGAAAAGCTTCGTGTGCATGTCTTTTGCAAATTTGGTTAAAATATTAAGTGGTGAATGGGTCAGAAGATGATTACTAGGCTCGAATTGGGTGGAGTGGAAGTTATATTTCACTGTAATAATACAAACAATAAAAATAATAATAATAGTAACTTATTACCCGTTTTTCCAACGTCAGTACAAATAATTTTTTTCCAAAGAATCCTTGTTCTTTAGTAAAGCTTTTGAAATTTTATAGTAGTAATGATGATGATGGTTTTGCCCGAATGGTATTACTCTATAGTCACAGATAATTTGTAACAATGTTTAATTTGCACACGCAAGTGGCTAGTCTATGGCACAGTAGCGGGTTGACTGCCATCACTTTGATAAAAGGGGCACCGCTACCTTTTACTGCGTGACCTAGCACTGGGTCGGCATGCCAGCGTGGTACGTGGCTGCATGTCGGGCGAACATCACCTGCGGGGGAATGATAGCCTCACTCTCGGATCAGGAGGTGCAGCGCGAGCTGGGCATAAGCAATCCCCTGCACCGGCTGAAACTTCGTGTCGCCATACAAGAGATGATCGCCTTCACTAACGCCGATCCCTCCGACCCCACACGCAGCACTGGTACACAACCTGTCGACCTACCTCTCCTCCAGGTATCATCTGTTACCATCTCTGCACATAAACTATCATTTTGAATTATTTTTTTTTGTAGTTTCTGACTTCTGGCCAATCTATTTTAGCTCTCAAATGCCGAAAGGATAGAGTTGTATAATTGCATTCAACGTTTCTTCACATTCTTGATTTTGAGATAAGGGTGGTTGTTATATTAAAAATGAAATTTACTTCTGCATTCCGACAATTCTACACATCTATGACTATTGCACATGTGGTTATGTATGCATACATACACTTCTCAATATTATATTTACTGTAGTAGGTTTCAGAAGACATTAATGCCTCACAAATATTTCCATCAATGTCTTTGAATAAGTACGAACTATTTTCATCCCATTGATACATTATCAAAAATGCTACAATCTGTTATTGCTAGATTATTATCGTCAATGCATCCGTTTGACAATAGCACGATTACTTCGGCTTCATTCAAAATACTGAACGAAATGTCAGCCATGGCATTTTGCTTTGTTTTGAAAAACATGAAATTCTGTACTTTTTACTTCAGTTTGATAGTTTTTTGCTGAAATTCCCAAATCCACTACTTATTTACGAGCTGAATAATGAATCAAGCATGTTGTATCCTTAAGAGGCAGGTAATGACATTTATCAGAGTGGCAGATCTTATCATGGCTCAACAATTAAGTCAATCTTTTGTGGATATCTAACCCTTCTTTACTAATAGTAATCAGTCAAAGGTTTCCTACTCTTTGTCATGGAAGGTAGCGTTCAGGTTCCCAAGACCCATAATTGATACCAAAATGGCTGTAGAGGGCTCAGCAGTACCTGATAGGTAATATAGAGTCCTGCTGTTTATCGTGGCAGTTTCTAGCACAACCATTTACTTTGGCATTGTCTCTATCCGAAACTACGGAGGGGTATTGAAAAGAAATATTTCAAGTAACTTTACAATGCGCATTCACAGTCTTATAGGTCTAGTGTAACCTCATATTGGCTTAAAGTTCGACACCCTTTGTCCTGTACAAATTTAAGTGCCCCAGTTTTCTTTAGTATTGTCAACTGCGTGACCTCTACTTTATCCTACTACGTTCATTTGATAAGTTTTCCACAAATTTGGTCTTTAATAAGCTTTTTGAAAGTGCTGCGTGTTGCCTGGCAGGCCCGCCTGAACCATGAATGGGTGGGGAACATATGGTTGGCCAGCCTCGGTCTGACTCAGTATCGACGCCAGTTCATGGAGTGCCTCGTTGATGGTCGTATGCTGGAGCACCTGACGAAACGCGACCTGCGACTGCACCTCAAGGTTATTGATGGTTTCCACCGCCTCAGCATCCAATGTGGCATTGCCCTGCTTAAGCGCTTCAACTACGATCTCGATGCCATCGAAGAGCGTCGACTTGCATGTCTGAACAAGGACACTGGTAATAATTCTCACATTATTTCCTATTCGCTTACTTTTATCGTACATGCTTGTGTGTACTCAAAACAACCACATATTTAAGGTTACCCAGTATGCTTCATTTCCGGAAGAATCAATTATTATCCCAATGACCTCCGCTTTTAAGTATCCTTACTCGTCAAGCTCTGCATCTCTTTATCTACAATTCTTCATGACATAAAGGAAATCCGTGGGGGTTATGAAAAAAATCTCATGTAATTGAGGGTATTTATTTATTATAAAACGCAATTCCTCTGCACACACCGAAGAACAGACCAAACTTAAACGTTTAAAATGTATGCAATGTGCTCAAGTCAAATATTAGTATAACCTTGAATTGGGATGGATCATTGATTGGTTTCGCCATACCAGAGACAAGGGGTTTATCCAATGTGGTGCAGACCAATAAACTTCATGCTTACTAAGGGTTGCCCTTTAAATGGGAAGTTAATTTGGCAGCTTGATGTAATTTAAGTTCTTTTGCCATCTCGGGAGCAGACTTGATTGTGTGGACAAATGACCGGGTGACTGGTTGGCTGTCTTCCTTGGGCATCATCAATACCGGTATCAGCCTTGACCAGTCAGGGCTGCACGGCGCCGTGATTTCTCTCGACGCGGACATGGACACCCCTACTCTGGCTATGATGCTCCAAATACCCAATTCAAGCATTGAAGCAAGGTGTGCTTGCTGATTTACCTCTTTTTAGCAAACAAGTTGAACACTCTCACCAGTTGTAGGTGACATGTTGTAGTGAGTTCGCTTCCAGTTCTGGCTTTTTTAAAGAGAAAACTCGGTAATATGATTTAGCAGCACAACTAAATTGTGGCTCTCAATGTATGAATGAAGTTATTTCTGTCAAAAAATGCACTAGCTGAATCTGGTTGAAGTACAATTCCCCCGAGAAAATCGCACAGGTCAAAGGCTTCATTTTAATGAAGCCACTTAGAGTTCAACATGCTTTTTTCTTCATTTAACAGAAATACTCTCAAACAAGTCGTGTTGAAAGCACGGACTTCGTTATTGCATCACTATAAAAACGATTCACCATCTAGAAGCGTTGATTTCACGCTCGGATCTACATGCTCATCAAAAAGCTCTCAATTGTGGATATTTCCCTCAGTGTGTAAACAGGTTTAGTGAAGTTGGGCGCAAGGATTTTAGTCAAGTAGTTACATTCAGCCATTTATGTGATGAAGCTAATCACCAAATAGCTGCCCACATTAAGAATGGCAGGTATACATTATGCGGATTCAGTGCAGTTAATGCAATCCGACAAACAAACGTGTATTAGCCTAATTGGGCTCTTTCTAAAATCAACTTTTCGTATACATTCATATCTTTTATGAAATTGAGCATTTAAATCTTACCCAAGCTAATTTATGAGTGAGTGGTAAAATTATCCTTAAAGCACGTATTTATCGTGTTAAAAATTGTGCACAAAGACATGCACAATTTCAAGTGCTTCAGTAATTGGTGAACAACTTCTTTGTCCGAAAATCGGTGGCCATCGAAGTAGGTTGGTCTTAAATTACGCTGATGACACCCCTTTGCTATAATTTTTAAAGAGTCAAAATTATTTTTCACTTTTAGGACTATCGCCCTTTTTAATTCGAGCTAATCTCAATTATGGAGTTCATAGTTTTTCCGATGTCTTGGGTATGAAATATGCCATTTTGTGGGGATTGGTAGGTGAGTATATGCTCATGTGTTATTATTTCAGGGAATCGCTCGAATACCACCTCTTCAATTTGGTTAAGCCGTATAGAAGCTTACGCCTCTCCTACATCAACTTGGACAATCCTGCCTTTTCCTCGGACGACAGGGGTGGCAGCTGCCCCTGGGGAGACGAGGAACTGGAAGAGCAAGGTGTACAGAAGGAGGACCCGCGGGGATACAAAGGAGCGTCCCCTCGGGCACCACCCAGTGAACCGCCAAACTGCGCCAACACCATCAAGCCAGTCCCACCTACTAGCTCTGCAAAAAGTCATAATCATTAAAAAAGCATCCTCTTCATTAAGCCGAACATATGACACGTAAGTTGCAAATTACGTTGATTCACTATTCCGACAGCAGAATGTGTTTGACACCGTAGAGAGCTCCCAGAACTTTCCCAAATTCAAACGGTGCTGCTTCCACTTCAGAGAACCAATATTTTACCAAATCGCCCGTACTTAATAACAGTCAGTCATTCGGCCAGTATTCACATGGTCTATTCCACAACAGTGGACCTCGGAGGCATTACTTTTTCAATCAATTTTGTTTATGGGAAATCGGCATTTGTTTCTACATCGGCTTTTCGTGGTGCGTCGAAAGGAAGTTCTGGTAGGAAACTGTGATACGGTCGATAGTGAAGCGACAGTCTTGTAAACTGTTTCTAAAAGAAGACATTCACACCGAATTGAAAGCCGGATAATAGCTTCATTCCGTTTGTACTGCAAATAAATTACGGCTTATATAAACTATTCCAAATAATGAACTGTAAAAAATACTCGGAAATGTACCGCAACACTTTCCAATAATAACTTCTATCTTAATGGGAATGCTTTTCTAGCTTATCTTTAAAAATGCCTTCCCTACATTTACATATGCATGCGCTTTTAGTAACACAAGGATCACTTTTGCTAATCAGTTAAATTACAGTGAAATGATGATGACGTCCGAAATGCTTAGAAATGGGGATAAATTAACAAGGCCCCGTTGTGCAAGTTAACATAAATCAACGTCCCAAAAGATGCAACCACTTCCCAAGCTTAAAACTATGACCACATTTCTCATGCTCAAAGGCTATATCATGCATAATCGGGATGGATTGTCCCAAATTTCAAATAATCCAGCAGACTCCCATTCATTAGACATTTTATTTTCAGACCAGTAAGTGAGAGACAACCACACTGGCTAGGATGAAGCAGCAGAGAGCAGTTGTAGAACCAATTAGTACACAAGTCCAGCAGAATGCGATTTGAAACAAATGCGCTTTTCTAACTTTTTGCAGCCATGTGATAGGTCACTTCCTTTTCGTAAACGCATACATCCACACTAGTGACTTAAATGACCTACACTTTCACCATTCTTACGGCACAACTTATCATTACATTAAACCAAATGGACAACAATCCAATAAGCGTTAGAGCTTATTGTTATACCCCTTGCGCTTTCTCACTAGGGTCATCCATTGGAAGGATGTATGCCAATTCTGACGTCTAGCCCTGCTCTCTACCAATGAAGTGTCTTTCAATTCTGGCTTAGAGGGATCGCGAGGTTACACTGATACACAGACTACGTCCTGTACAGAAAGAAGGTCTCCACGACGTCGGCGAATTTTATCTTTAATTCGTAATACGTTTCACTGAATGTATCATAATGTTGACAGTTTAATTTCCTCTGTCCTAAACTCCTTTTCCTTGTGAATACCTTTCCACATCAACCCTCCTAAGGTTAGTTTATTTGACAAGAACGAATAACAGTGTACCATAGCCATAGTGGGATTTGCTCCCAACTGCGAGGTCTAAGACTACTTGCTTTTCGAAAACATCTCTGCTTCTTTCAACTTGGTTATTGGTTATTTTGAACTCCATTACCGGATACCTGGGTTCTAATCAGTTTGTCAACGATCCCGAACAAGACCTGCTCATTGCTGCCTATCACAATTGAGGTGGAAATAGCGCAAATAGCATGGTGTTTATGGATGTCGTCACAGCAAATAGCCATTTCTAGTGGTGAGAATGTTTTCATTGCTGGGAACAGTTATTGGCACCGAATGAAGTTAGGGTAGCCAAGTGACTCGATTCTCCCGAAACTGGGTTTGAATGGGACAAATTATTTGTAGAAACGCATTTCAAAGCTCAAAAAACATTAGCTGAACGAAAAGTCTTTTCCGTAATAACCGTTAATGCAGCGAGGAAAGCCAATTCTTCAGTTACCAATTTCTTTACCAACAGCAGAAATATAAGATGGGGGGCGAAAAAGGCCGTATTAACACCTTGTTTCGAAAAGCCTAATATTTTTTTGAATGCCCCTTGTCCTTGTACAAATCTCACTTATTATTTTTATCATAATTGTCCCCAGAAGACGACGAATCAGTGGCAATTCGGGAAACGCTGTGAATAGTAATTACGTATGGCATTTGATCACACGTTATTGATTAACGGGTGTGTACACAAGAGTTTTGTTTATAAGCATTTATTTCATACATCTTACCTTCCGTGGCTTCCTGAACCATTCGATATAGAAATTCCCCAAAGTGCAAACAATGTTTGTGATTACCTTGAAAATTTAGTACAGTTTTAAATTATACTCATTAAAACGTTGCTGTAGTAACCAATCGTATGGCGTTACATAACCATTTATCTGTGGTTAAAAACTACCAGGTAATGCGCCATTACCTTTAAATTTTAACAGATGATACGCAACAAAATGGAAGGTGGTGATTCAATGAAGATTTGCCTTAAACATCCAAAAAGGGTATGGTATTCGTTACACTACTAATGATAAAGCCCCAAACTCCAGAAAAACAGTGTACTATGCACAAATGGACTCACACTAAACCCGCAGACCATAGAGTTTTTTGGGCTATGGTAAGGGATCCGCAGCTTGAAGTTGCAAGGACTTCTAACCACGGTGTCAGACCTGAACAAGGGTATCTTTTAAATCAGCTACCATCATAAATCTCTTTGGTACACATGCATTTTCTCATCAGTTAATTCCTATGCAATAACTTTAAAACCTGTGTCCTTAGCAAAACAGAATCTTTCAAATTTTCAGGTTAAAACTTTATGCAATTTTTGGTATTTGCTGCATTGAATTTGGCTTAGCTCTATTAATTTACTAATTATGTAACAAGCCACTACGCTCATTTTAGGTTGTGATATTTGCAATTACAAATTTTGCATGAAATTGCTTTAGTGTGTCAGTGAAAGATTGTTTGGCACCGGAAGAACAATCCTCTTTGGAACAAGTAATAACAAGCGAAAAAGAAAAAATATATGAATCAAATAAGTGCAAACCTCTGGGATCTTCACCCAAGTTAAATTTGCCGAGTCATATTGACCCTTATAAAGCTATTTTCGGAAAGCCCTTAATAAAAGGTTAGTTTGCTTGAAACGAATGTGTAACTGTCTTATCTTAATGCTGGTGTGTGGGTGGTATTCATTTAAGCATAAAAAGGCCTAATGTTTGCAAGAAATTTTGCTCGTTTGCATAGTGCCTCACAGTCTTTAACAAAATGGACCATGGATAAGCTTTATAAATATAGCTTCAGACATTTAGCTTTAATTTAAAAAGTGGTGTTCTGCTTTGAGATATGGTTATGACTTTTTCCTGCGTAATAATTAATGAGAATATTGTAATGGCCTTGTTTGTAAATAATTCTTATACGAAGATGGCATAGCAAATCTATTGAATCCCGATATTCGGAGAATTGATACTCTCAAGCAAGAATTGGAAGATCGTACTCATTACTTGCGCCCATACACAAGGCTTCTGCCTGGAGAACAGACCGAACGTAATTACAATAGCCAGTAAGTCAATTATTTTAGGCTTTGAATGAGTTTTGATTTCCTTGTTTATTTGTGCCAGAAGTATCATGGAATGACATCTCCTGTTGATAAGCCTTAAATAAGTTGGGGCGTGAAAAATCATTGCAATTTTTATTACTTGTGTTCAACACTGACATACAGATTTACTGGGAATCAAAAGTTGGAACTAATCACTACAGAATTTTGATTGCTCACAAGGATCTTACGTCGTGCGATTTCTGTTACAATTAAATTTACCTACTTTTTTGGCTATGTGTTGAGGTCCCAGGTTTTTCAATATCCGTACCATTATGTAGGTAAACCTATGTAAATGCACTGACAATTGTTGCTTTTGTCTGAAGTATTACATTTAGTTTTAGCAAAGATAAGCGTTTTGGTGTGGTAATATGCTGTGACAAAGAAGGCGGCTGCGTGCACCAGTTGATGAACTGGATGAATGCTAGGACCGAGACGTCTGTAAACTCAGAATGCTTGAATGAATCCAAAACCCTAACGTAAGCTTAGGGGTATTTTGGTCTTAATAAACGCTTTTTCTTCTGTTCCTTCCTCGTGTTACCTTGTACCAATATTTAACATTTGGTCTCATTTTACTATTATATAAACTTGTCCCGGTTTTTTATGATGCATTTATCGCTTCTCAAACGCTAATGTGTTTTTTATAAGGTGTTCTTTCTATTTTTGCTAACTCCATCGGCAACTATTACGAAAGGCATCTAAACACTTGGTCGAATACTGTAATTTCCTAAACATGAAGACGCTGAGTTTTTCCAATTTTTTCGGTCAAACTTTACAATAGATTGAAGTCAATCTGTCGTTAACGTTTAACTAACTGCAGCACTTTCCGCATCACCAAAAGTAGTTAGAGATAAGGCAAATTTTTGCCTAAACGATCGAAATGTTGTAGTTTGACGATTTTTTAGGGATACCAATCATACATTCGGAATGCCTTCCATGGTTGGTAAGCGAAGTGTGGCTGAGTTGATGCATGGTTATACACCGAAGAATATTCTTGGATTGACAGATCCACATAGCACCCCATTTCACGACAATCATGACATAGGGAATCAGTGCGTAAACTTGGCCGAGCAAGAGAGAATCGTTCGCGCGCTGGTAAAGAAACAACTAAGGGATAAAAGATACAATCGTGGGCCTGATCTTGCGGCCGTTCTTTGCGATCTGGCCAATGGCGTAAGTCGAGGCAATACATGCTACTACCAGTTCACAAGTAAAATCGCATAGTTTTAATCACGCAGGAGCAGTACATTACCGAGGCAGTAGCTCAAGCAGTCTACGAGGCCTTTGAACCTCCTCTTGACGATGAGCTGCGTGAACTACTTTTCGATGTTATTCGTGGTGGCAATGCAAGAAACGCAGTGGACAAGACACAGTCCGAACCTGTTGAATCTCGAGAGGATGGAACAAGTTGCCCAAAAATTATAAACTGGAGACTTATGGCGAAAATACTTGATTATGAACGCTTCCAACTCTGGGAGAGACCCTTCGAGCACGATTGCATTAACAATGCTCAATGTGTTCTGCAGTCATCGGAATGTATGCAATGCCTTCCATTTCATTTATACTTCTCTGATTTTATTAGTTTCGTTGTCATCATACGAGTTTACTATTGTCAGAAAATGTGCTCGAAAATCGATATTTTGCTAGGGTGTGAAATATTTTTACCTACCTAACACAGCGGTTTAATGGCAAGCACTCTTCTTTGCTTTCGGTGGATAAGTAAAATTTTTATCAGCATACTGTTAACTTGAGGTGCGGAAACGACTCGACTGCGAATAGCTAATGCAATAAAGGCTAGAAGCAAAGTACTGTCGACGACAAACCAAGCCTATCAAGGAGACCGCAACGGACTTATAAATAGCAGTCTCTGGAAGCCCCTTGGTTTTTCAACTCGAGACTGTGAGGCGACAGATCTCGTAGGTTTACCCAACACCCTTGCAAATATTTCTTGCAAAATTCTAGGATTTCCGTAATAGCTTATCAAAGTACTCTAAGGAGAAGTGTTAGTTCTTACACTTTGTGTACGCTTATCTGCATAGCTTTAAATCGTCAACTTGATTCGGATCTTTACCCTGGTTTCGCCAAGCTGGTTTTGTACCTTTGTTTTCCGTTTGGTTGTTGCTAAATTACGAAAGTAAAACTAATTTAAGCATAGTTTAATCAGGTATTCATTCAGGCTCTATTTCAATTATCGTATGAAATGACCAAGCGGTTAAAAAGGTCAGAAAAGGTTTGTTAACATTAGCTCCTCCCAGTGAAATCATATTACCCCTCAAATATTATTACTGGTGACATTTCACTGCAGCCATCAACCTTATTGATCATAGCCTAATCGTTCTTGCCAATGTACACCTGCTGCCACAAAACTTGTAATGTTAGGTTCTATTGCATTGACCATCTACACAAGAGGAGTACTTAATAGTTTTTCCAACTCTTTTGTTGTGACATAGTCCCCTTTTCCATCTAGTGATGGCTGTAATCGGAGCATCAGACTCATTCCCGCTCTCCGTTCTTCAAAGTCTCCACACTGAGGGATCTCCCCTTGGACCTTGCATCAGTCTGAGAACCGATGCAATGTTTTTTCTTGCTCTGTGTCTATTACCTATGCAGCTTAATCTCTAACTGTCACTTGGAGGGTTAATTACAACTCGGTTCGAAGTTTTAGATCTCAGGCCACTGTCAATTTCGAGACTGTGTGCTGATTTCCTTTATTACTGCACTTCTTTCCTAAGCCTGAAACAGGGTCGTGATGAAGCCCTCTCTCGAAGAAAGGTAGTTGATTGTCTTGATCGTGACAAAAGGATAATTAGAAGTAATCAAAATTGCTCTCAAAATCTTAGTCTGCATAATAGTAGGGGAGGGACGGTTCCAGGCTCCATAAAAGTTGTCACAATGAATCGTTTGGTAGTGATAAGTAGTGAAAAAGATAATAACGAATTCGAATTTCTTATATAATTATATGAGGAAAGATGTAGCAAAATGTGGCCCTTTTGTTTGTTGGTCGACTTAGTTGAAATAAGTGCGATCTCATTTCAAAAGTGTGGTACCTTCGATGCATGATGTTAATCGTTTTGAAAAGCCAAATTCGCATTTGACATAGTGTTTACGAAGAGTCAAGCGATCGCTGTTCTAGAAGTAAACACGGTGTAAATGTAGGGGAATGCTCAATGCTTGAGTAAACACTTTCATACGCAAGTTTACTTTACAACAAATTAAGGTCTCTTGCGTAAAACCACGGTAGCAGGGTTGGTTGTAAAGCGCTTTATGTTCTTCGCAGTTTTTTTTTCAGTTCTATTGTTTTTGTCTTTAGTCATACAAAAATAGGAGACGTGGGCAAACCTGTGTTCCTACTGGCCACAGTTCTGTATGCACTCCCCTTCTAGGAAGATATGACGATTGCAAAAGGCGGATGTTTGTTCCTCGAACCAAAGAAGAGGTAAGTTGTGCAGCCTTTGAGTAGGTTGTCACTGAGATTGTTAATACTGTATTGGGGTGGTTAGAATTCGAAAGAAAAGTGTTCAGCTTGGCCTACTGGAAATTGCTTCATTTTATGCCACTTTGGTTTTACTAACCGTTTGTATGAATTATTGCCTATTATACTCATAAATATGCTTACGAATGCTACAGTTTGCTTATTAATTTCCTCTTAAAGATTTTACCAAGCTCGTAAGTATTGCTCCTTAAAGGAGGATGGCAAGCATGTTACACTGTTATTTTTCGTGGTCGGTGGAAGCGGTTCATTGCGGTTAATGTGGCCGCAGGTTCTTAGTTAATTCAAATGTGGTGATCATTTGCTGCTTTGCCCCACTCACACGCAGCAAGATACCGACGCCAGGTGCCCCCATTTTCAACATTCGTGTCCGTAAGAAAACCTTCCTTACCAAATGCAGGAGCAGAACTTCTTCAACTCCATTGTTACACGGCGCACAATGCGCACACACTTCGGGCAGACTAAGCTAGGCCGAAAGGCTTTGACTCCTGTCTCCCTTACCGGGTAATGAAGCGATGAAACCATTACCCTCCTCCTGCTACTACGATTAATTCACTGCACAACTGAATCCATTTCTCTACTTGGTGCACAACTTTTTGTATGCTGACATTAAACAAACCCTCTTTTAAAGAAATGTTTATACAGGAACATGTTTTTTAAAAACGTAAATCTTTCTGTTCAAATTGTGCACAGATTCACTGACGCCTCCTTACACTAACATTCATGACTGAGACGCGTTTATTTGGGCATTCAAGTAGAATACAACTGGCTAAATGAGCAATGAAAAGTGAAATTAAATGTCGAACTCAAGGCTGGGTAACGTTTTTCCTGGGGAGGTGGGGGGGGGGGGGGGCATTCCATTTACATGGCAGGCTTGTAAGTTCTTTGATTACTTCCTTGAATCTATGCTAAATAACCAGATAGACTGTTTAAAAAACAGATTGTCAAATGCATGGTTTTCTTTTCGTGATTTTGACAGCTAATGACCGGAAAACCAACTGGTTGTCAAGTACTTAGGCTCGTTCGAAAAGCCCTTCAGAAAGTGCTGTTTTGTGCTTTTAGCCAAGTATTCTGGAGACACCGATGGAGCCTCTCTAATTTCAGCTCAAATGTACTGCTTTTATTTTAATAGCAGGCGCCACGGGTGTTATGGCCCCCATGGCCTGTATATAATGCTACCAACTTTCCTGGCAATTTGTCCTATTTTCCGATCATAAAAATAGATACCAATTTAACAACATCCGTTTTGGGGGGTCACGAAGACCTTTTATACTAATAGTTCCTTATCGTATGAGTGGCGGGTGAAGGAAAAGTTCCGCGGCACAAGTTCTTGCTTCTAAGTGTAGATATCTCAAACATTTGTCTTAATGCTAACTTCAGTATAGCCTTTCTTATTTTGAACACGCTTTACAATCAAAGCAATGTCTTGATTAAACGGGTCTTTTCATTAATAGATAAAGAAAATTTTCGAAGAAATTGGTTTGAAGGAAGTTACGGAGGAAGGCTGCAGCGTGGAAAAGATCTGGAGCCTTGCCAAGCAGTTAGATCGGACAAATCTAGCGTTGAACACAGCAACCTGCAGTGACGCCGATCGAGTGACGCTGGCGAGCATCCAACAAGCCCTAAACCAATGTAATCGCGAGCAGATCGAGGCTAAAGTTGCTGAGAAATACAAAAACTGTTGTGTCTCGACGCTAGTGGCGACCAACAAAGGGCTGCTGATTTAAATGGCTTAATTAGGAGGACCCATACTAGGCGTCCCTGCGTTGTGTGAAAGGTGGCCAGTGCGCGAGTTGCTCCCTTGAGACTGGCTTTTCCACGTCAGTCTCATATTCCATACGAAATAAACAAGTGGCCCTCAATTCCAGAGTGCCCACTTTTTTGCCCACTTTTTCCTACTTTGGGTGTTAATTTTCTTTCGAAAGTGTAGCGTAAGCTGGAGGAAGTTGGAGCAAAATAAACTTTGAAACAACACTAGCTGGAACTCACACATGCATTGTGTGAGTTTGCTCCATTTAAATGATGACATGATTTTAATTTCCATTGTTTTTTTTTAAATGCAGCGTTTGGATAGTTGCAAGTAGTTTTCCTGGCGCCTTTAGGAAACTTGGGCGCCCGTGTACCTAAACGCAGAGTTCGACAAACTGACAACGCATTGCATTGTTGGTGGGTAATTTGATATCAGTCCTTCATAAAATTGCAATTTGTGCTCAAGCATTGTACTGACTTGACAGTGCAGGGTAATATTTCACAATGAAATGAATAAGGTGTACCTCTATGGAACCAAAACTAGCCGTTAATTTTGATTTCTTTTCCAAACTAGCCACTGTAGTCCACACACCTCGGGATGAAGTCACCAGTGCGATTTCCCCTGCAATCTATTGGAAGCTTGAAACCTCTCACCCGAAAAATTCTTTGGTTGTTAGGCCCTAAGTTGATGAATCAGCGCTTCGCAACTTTAGCAAGACATTCTCATGATTTTGAATAACCTTTTTAACTTTTCGGAAGTTGGTTTGTTTAAAAGCACACATTTCGCTTTCAGCGCATCCAAGCATATTATTTAATAGACCATGGGATTATTTGAAAAAGCTGGGGTTTCACGATAGCTCTCATCAGCTACTTCTTCAATTATTTATATACTAGGCCATAATAGTTAAGACTTCTGAACATGACAGGATTTTAACAGTGTCAAATCGAACATACATTGAGTCTAGGCTTTTGGTGGCATTTCTGGAAGCTCAACCTTATTGCTGATTTTGCCAAAAGCGTCGCAACGCATGGAAATACCGAACAAGTGAACCAATCTTTGTGCAACAACTGGGGAGACTTTGGTATGGAGAATATTTGTTAGCATATTTTTGGGCTATTCAGTGGACATGGGCAAAGACCAACACCATACCGTACTAAGAGGTAACTGCAAGGTGAGAAAGATGCCGATTTACCGTTAGTGAAGTCGGGAAGAAGGTACCGCGGTCTGAGGCATTTTTATTTAGCTTAAAGTGCCCAAAGTAGGGCTGTTTTTTCAAACAGTCTTAATGCTGTTGTACGGTTACGCGGTTGGTTACGACGCGTTGAAAGCTGCTGCTATGCAAACTTCCCTTTACCAATAACATCTGCCACGGGTGATTCCACCCATAATTGGCTTTAAAAAACGAGGAGGAAAGCTGCGATGCATGTTTACTGATTTGTGTAAAGCCTTGTGCCTTGAACTACCTGCGCTCATTTATGCTAGTTGTAGCGTCACCCATAAAACGTTTTCTCACTTTTTTGTGAGATAAGTGGCTGCCGTATGTGTATACGGAGCAAAACCAGGGATAGGACAACCTTTTTTGAAATGGAGTTCATTGACTAGTTTACCCCACACAACTATGTACATATCTCGTTTGCACGTGGTTTACACCAAGTGAAAGCCTGCAGTACAAACCTACACGTGCCTATCTCCAGATAACCATTTTGCTTTGGCAGTTCGCGCCGGGGCAGTTGTGAGCACGCAGTTGTTCACCTCTGCAAAAATTCGCTAATTTTGCGACCAAACGTAAAAAGCCCCGTAGTACTTTGTTTGTTCGGACTGTCAGCAGGCCCCCAACCCCTCGGTTTCCAGAATATATACTCTGCCTTAGTACTATGCCTTCTTTTACCTTGAAGGAAGTCTCGGGACGCTGCAGACCCAGCATTGGCATTCAAAGCCTCATCAGCCCTTAGCATTATGATCCACATGGCTGGAAACCACCGGCACATCAACTCCCACGCTCGACTACTATATACATTGGACATTTGACCCATGCAACAAGCATACCCCACGAGGAGCCACATCCGACCAATCAAAATAAATAACAGAATTCAATCTATTTCCCTGGTTTATTGTTTCTAATTGGATTGATGGCTTACACTTGAATTCAGATAAGTAGAACGAAATTAAAGATCCAGACGGCAAAGCGTTTGCATGATGTTTATTTGATTTTATTTTCACCACACACCCTCTTTCAAAATAGTTACTTTCGCTTCGATTGCTCCGATTCAACAATGCAGTTGACAATTTCCAAAGGGAGTTCAAAACCACCGTCGGTTGTAAGAACAATATCATAGAGGTCCATGTATTCATCCAGTAGTGTTTCTACCTGCAAAGTAAATAGCAATTTATTAAAACTTTAGCAACAGCTAATTACTCTTTATGAAGCCACCGGTACCTAGCCATCACCATAAAGTGCTAAAATTATTACGCAAGGTTAAGCACGAAAAGCTGACAACAATTGAACGGTTATGGCACATATCTCATGCAAAAAATATTAGTGGGTCCGAAATGTATCGAGAAATTTCATTCTTTGAGTACCAACCTTCCCATTCAGAAAGCCAATTTTAAGGATAACCGATATGTCGCTTTCGCCAATGCCCTCCCTTATGTCCTCCTCAATCAATCCGTCAGCCATGTGATGATCGAATAGAGAATCACCCAGTAGCATAACGCAACGCCTCTTCGAAAAAACACTACGATCCTCATCGCCCAAAGCAAGGCCTCCAAAGGTTTTGTTGAATGTGTGAATGCATGGTGGCTGAAAACTGACGAGCAGCCCCTACAAGCGGCGCAAAACAGCAATGATAACTTATTTCAGAACGCGCATATTCAAATAGAAATTACCTTTTCATCGAAGTTCATGAAGTTGGAGGCGACCTTGACGTTCTCATAAAGAAGACCTTCCTTTTTTAATATCCATTCAATAATATTCCCAAGGCCAGCCGAGAAGATCACCATGGGGATACTATGCCTATTCAAAGTTGACATGAAGTCAGGAACATCATCCCTTAAATAAACCATTCTATGGGTTAGCTAAATGAGAGAGCAATATGCTTGACCAACAAAAGGCAGGAATTTCGAGGAAGGCTCACCTGAGCTGGAGCTTGCTATCATCGACAGTCATTTTCAAAGTGTCTATATGAACATTGCAGGATGTAAAGACTCGATGAGCAATTTCCCACCATTCTAACATATAGGGATTTTTCAGTGAGTGTGGGATGTACTTATCGAATTCCAGAGGTCCATAAGTTTGGTTCAGCATGCGCAACTAGACATGACACAAATACAGCAGAATACCTTGTTGCGAGCTTCATCCGTTATTTCAGGATCGCATTCCATAATCCCATGGCAAGTAGGATTCATCCGGCCATCATTGTTGAAGCACTTTGATAGAGTCCGATCGAAATCAGATATGACCTAACCAAAACCACATCCCAACACGAGCGAAATACCTGAAGATTACTCGACCCGCGAGAAATCATCCAACCAAGCTTACGACGGACTACATCTGGATGCTTTATGTGAAAACATGGCGCAATCTACTTCACCCGTAATATATGACAATCATCTAACCTTATCACCTTTACTAAATAGCATCTCAAACAATATATTTACGTAAGACTTTTCCGACACCGGAAATCCATTGCACTGACGCGATGATATCGCAGAGTTTTGCATACCCTTATTATCTCCTTATTTTTAATGCCAATGAAAACGCTAATAGTGAAATGCTATAGTGTCAAGGCCCTAAAACGACCGATTTAAAAATAATAGCGCAGCGACTGCGCTAAAACTGCCCGGACATCGAAACTGTCTATTAAAACATTGGTTCTTGATTTTCACACTTTCGCAGATTCAAAAATAAGCACTTAAAGTAATTTAAATAAACTCCCTATAAGGTAACTCATTGCTGAGATAAAGAACCAACTGTTATTATCACTCAAATACAAATTTCCAAATGCCCTTGATAGCAGGAAGTAATGAAATTATGCATCGTAGTTCAATGAAGGCTACTCTTCTCGACTTGATAGCGGGCATTATATGCTCTTTTATTAAAAACGAGACCACTTTAATTAAGGGCTATACTAATTGCGAAGCTCTTTCCATGCATGAATTTTCACGTGCCCCATATTTTCCCATCTTCAAACTAAGTTCCAAATTCCGTTAGTATTTTAGTGTGGTTATCTCAAAATCTGGTGAATATTCGAGTAGATTGCAGAATTATATATTGCTCCGATTCGACCGCTTCCGTAAGGATAGCTTGCTCTGATATAGCATCTGCTTCCTTCCCGAAAATACCTTAAGATTGCGCCGCAACCAAATTTGTCACAACTGTTGATCGAAAGACCACACCACTAAGGTGCAGCAGGAACCGTTAACTCTCGGACATCTAGTGTTCCAGCGGACAATTAGAGTGTGGCTCTGTCTCACACTCAAATGAAAAGCGAAACAGGTCTCCTCAAAATATTATCAAACCAAATTGGTCGCTTAGAAACACACCGAGGAGTGCCGCACATGTGGAATCAACACAGACGTCACTAAACAGCATCTTATCACCGAAAAGCGTATGACCTCGAGACCAACACTAGCAAGTGATGGAAGAAGAGCAAGCCTTGAAAAACATTTATTCTACGATAGGACTTTACTAACAGTACAAATGACAAAAACGGCAACGCCGGATGGCCCAATGTCTGATCGTATATGAACAGCTAATAGTTACGAGGAAAAAGGAATAGTCATCTTCAGGTTTGTGTCGTCTTCAACTTCTTGCTCACAATCACATCATGCCTTCGGGCGCCGCGTAAGAGCAACAGACACTGCACTGCAGGTCAACACATAACGCCATCACATACCTGCTAAAACTGCGATAATGGAGCCCCGGAGGAACCAGAGACATCATTTGCGGTACCATCAAGAGCATCAGGCACATCCGTGAAGCCAAGACCATCGATAGTTAGTGCGAGCGGATTTGCACCCGATCTGTCGGAGGATAACGCACCAGCCGCAGGGCCTTGAAATGCGGCATCCTGAGACAAGAGGAGATTGTCTATTTGGCTAGCGCCAGACGCGAAATCTAGCGCCACACTGTCCTATAAAAATGATGCTTTATTTGAAACATAAAACTAATTATCACGCAGTAGATCACCGTAATGATCGTTAACGAAAAATAAGTTAGAAAGAAGGTAAAATACTAATATATGTGAGTTGATGACTTTCAAGTATTGAATTACAGGAACATTAATTTCAATGCCTAGGCTTCATAAATTATTGGAGGCATGTTGCTATAAAAGAAAGGAGCTAATTTGATAACGATGAGGCGAAACAATGAAGACTTACCTGGGAAAGACCTGTTAACCCCATATGACCCACACCTTGTTGACTCGTTCCCTCTGATATTTTGCCCGAAAACCCGTCAGCAGCGTAGCGGCTGGGGGACCAGTTGGCACCCCCTTGTTGAGAGAGCATACCAACAGCGTTTCCATTTGCGTTTGCACCAGCAGCCTGGGAAAGCAACACGGATTGAGTGCTCATTGCACTTTGTTGGTTAGAGGCCGATGTTGCTAAGCGCTGCTGGCGAGAGGCGTTATAGCGAGGAGCCATGGACCCAGACGGGCGAGGATTTGCTGCACCAAGCCCTACATCTGGCTGGGTTCTCACAGCTCCATAAAAGCCCGAGTCCTGTGATCGGTTCGAACGTCCAGTTGGATTGTACATCATGCTCAGTGGTATAGGCAGGTCTGTAATAAATTTGACGAATAAATCATTGGTGATCCCACATCCCCCAGCAGAATTTGCTTGTTAATGGCTTTCGAATAAAGAGTAAATTTTTGCGTAATAAGAAGTCTGGGGTTAAATTTATGTTCCTCATTGGAATATTCAAAGATAACACATGGAAAAATGTAATTTTTACAATATGGACTCACTGGAATTTGCGTTTGCACTGGCAAACTGTTGGTTGGGGCTAATATAACCCATTTGATCGAACAGGTAAGGGTTGACTGCGCCGAACCCAGGTTGCTGATCGGGTCTCGGAAAAGCCACACCCTGATGGGCAGCAGCGGCCGCTGCAACCGCGTAGGCAGCAGCATGATTGGTAGTGGAATTCGAAGATCCCGAATTCACGACATTAGGGTTCCCGGCTCCACCGGTACCGAAGTAGGAGGCGGCTGCCGCTGCCATTGCCTGCATGAAGTTCATTGCTGGAGTTGAAAAATTCGCGGAGCCAGCACCGTGAGACTGAACCAGGGCACTTGGGTGCGTGGACAACTTTGAACGCGAGTCCGCTGCAACTTGGGCGAGTGTGGCTGCCAGCTGATTGAAACTATGGCTTCCCGGTTTGTAACTATATGGAACTTTTGGCTTCGGAAAGTTGAGTACGTATTCAGTTAGGTTATTCAGTGGACCCTCGACAAGCAAATGTTGATCCTTGTAGAAATGTAGCAAGTGGTTCCACAATGGTTGCTACAGCAGACGCGAGAAAGGTTAATGGACCAGTTGCTTCATCGTGTGCTGCGATAGCCCAAATCACAATCGCATTAACACATTTTATTCACTCGTGATGCCTGACATCTGCTTTCCGTTTGGAATGGATTGATATAGGTTTTGGCCAATTCTATAGGCACCCTCCTTAAGACTTAATTTATCAAGCGATTATTTTAAACGATGGAAAGGCAGTATTAAGGAATCGTTACTCCACCCACTGAAATAAGAAAATGAGTGTTTATTTTTACAGCAAATTACTTTACTGTGGAAATGAACCACCGGCACCTACTAACACTAAACACAACAATAAATTACACACTGAAGCACCATGATAGGAGTTTGAACAACACTACTGTCGATGCGCAATTAAGACGTGAAAACACCTTACTTCCTAGCACCTAACCCGTCGGAAACTCTAGTTATTGAAGTTTTCGTAATCTGATTAACATTTAGGCTAGGAATGTCAGGAAAACAAATAAATAATTTAACTTAGCCCTCAATGCATACAACAGTATATGGAAACATACTTTACAAAGAGCTTTGGGATTGCCAACAACGATCATGCCAAACTTGGCGCGTGTGAGAGCAACATTAAGACGTCGGGGGTCGTTCAGGAAACCAATTCCCTGATGCTCGTTCGCACGCACACAAGAGAGAATTACGTAGTCCTTCTCACGACCTTGGAAGGCGTCTACACTAGCAACCTCAACCTCTTGGTAAAGTTTGGAGTTCAGTGAACCAGACTGGTGGAAGTAGTGCACAATGTAAGCACGCTGACCCTCGTAAGGAGTGATAACACCGATTGTAGCTGGATTAACACCTACTTTCAGCATTCTAAGTAGAAAATAACCAAATACAGATAAAATAGGCATTTCAAAAGTGAAGTCGGGTTTTTTTATATTAAAATTCCAAAACTGTGAATGGTGTTGAAACGCTTCAAGTAATTGAAATAGAGTCACAGCTCCACAAACTCACTTCGTCACTATTTTCTCTACAGTTGCAGCTTCCGTTCGATTAAGATAAGAGACACCGTTACCAGATATCTCCTCCTGACCTGAGGTGCAGTAGAAGAACATGGGTCGATCAGGATTAGGCCATGGAAAATCTATCTTTTTGCAGCGATCCTCCGTTGTCACACCATTTTGCAAACTTCCCTCATAAAATACGTTGCTTGGGAAGGCAGATAATGCTGGATGCATACGGTATTGAACCTAAAACATTAGGAGCACCATTGGAGATATAGCAACTAAAGTAGCAAGAGGTGTCGCCGTAAAAAGGCGGCAATTTTAAATAATTTAGGTAAAGAAAAAGAGGAATCCAGTGTATGATAGCAAATATGTGTAACTCGAAATTGGAAGTAAACACACTTTGACACCAACGCAAACCACTAGAAATTTAGTACGTCACATATCAGGCAACAAACCTGTAAACGAATGGGACGAATGCCAAGGAGAACAAGGCGCTCGAAGAGACTTTGGGTGAGTCCGGCTTTAGCTGCTTTTTTACACGTAATAACCGGTCCCAATTGACAGTGGTCGCCAACGAGAACTACCTGACGGCACCCGACCATGAGGGGAATCAAACATTCGGGCTCAGTTGCCTGTGTTGACTCATCGATCAGTACGGAATGAAAACCCATCCACAGTCGTTTTGATCCAGCAGTCACACATGTGCAGCAAACCACGTCTGCGGCATGGAGAATTTCATCTGAAGTAAAATGCTTTATAAACCGCTGTTTTATCGAAGCCACTAAAGTACTCATTTGCAATCGTGCTTGGAAGGATAATGTTGCAAGCCACTTAAGAGAAGCATCATACTAGCCGGTCAGCCACATTGGTTGTAAACCGCATGCTAAAAGGACACGTACCCTCCAACGCCTTTTTCAGCGTTCTATATCGGTTCTCATCCTCTTTACTTAATTCACCGGCTTCGTCTTTTAGTTGTTGCAACTTCCGCAGTTCCGTTTGCCCATTGACATTTTGAGCTTGAACGTGGAGAGTTAACCGCGAGACCGGAGAAACCAAGGCCTCCCTCGAACGAGCACAGACGCGAACCACTTTAAGACCTGTTTGGTCAATTTTTTCGCACAACTGATCAACGGCTGTATTGCTAGGAGCAACAACCAAAACCTTTCCTTTATGTATCTGGCTCAAGTGATAAACGATTGTGGCGGAAGTAACCGTTTTTCCGGTCCCCGGTGGGCCTTGAATTAAACTAAGAGGACGCTGAAGCACAGTTTTTACCGCATAAACTTGGCTGTGATTCAGTTCAGGGAGCCCGGGAGCAGAATAACGCTTTGGGAGATTGCATTTCAAAACCATGTCTTCCATTTCACAGCCGAGAATTCTTAACTTAATATAGTTTTCCAAAATCTTGTTAACATTAACGACAGCAGTAATCATCCTGTCGTAGGTAGTCCCTTTCCATTTGAACACAACTGTATATGAGGGAGCATTGGTAAACGATTCGGGAATAGATTCCATCTCCAAGGCAACCTCATCAGAGAAGTCTAAAAAACATTATTTAAAAAGTAGCAAACGACAGCAACACAGTAAAATATTCGATAACCAAACTTACTGTCAGGTATTTTTGTGACATGACCTTCCATAGTTTCTTCTTCTAGGCCTCTAGACTTGATAAGTATCAGTTCATCTCCATGTATGATCCTCAACTCAGGACCTAAAAATTATTCGTTTACACTATTGCGGTGTACCTTCGTTAGCACCCGGAATTCTAAAATAGGCAACTCTTTTTCGATTCAATGCCACTTCCCAACGAACGCATACTTTTTCTAATTTAATCGATTCTTTGATTTTACGATCGTACTCAGCTTCGAGACGAATAAGAGGAACAAATGTTTCACAATAGTGAGTGGGGTCAGCGTACCTTAAATTGCTAGTCAAAAGCCTACTATACCTCAGTAAAACAGGATTAACTTCTTTTTCAATACCAGGTCTTTCCAAATCAACAACTGCAGCCTCCGGATTTTCCTTCCACAATTCCTCTAGACGATTTATTTGTTGAGCTGATATTTGGCGCGCTTTGGCTTGATCTTCATCACTAGGGACTTTAACAAGCCACGACAAAAACTGACGATCTTGAATAAGCGGTTGCCATTGAGTTGGATCCCAGTTCATATCCTTATTTTGATTTGCGCATGGATGCCTGCATAGTAATACCACTACCGATTCCGCCTTTGCCGGGACAAAACCAAGGAGAAACACGTTCCGTGAACCACACACATAGCACTCCAAAATAGTGTCCTTTAAAGGACTGTCTTTGTGCAGAGAAACCTCCTTATATCTTGATCGGACGAGATGGTTGACAATGTGACTAAACGGATAGTGAGGAAGTTATCCATTTTACCTCCCCGAAGTGTTTCCACGTCCATTGCAAAACCATTTTTTGGAGTTAGTACATAAGACGACCGATGCTGGATCACTAATACCACAATAAGCACATGCGTGCTCCGGGAGATCCTCGACTACGGTTTCTCCATCATCGTCTAAAGCACGTAGGTTTAGATTATCAATCTTCTCAACAAGATTCCCAACACTCTTGACAAAATCTGTAGAATTCGACTAGAAAATATTATGGTAAAATAGATAAGCTACATCATTGTCTAAGTGAGGCTTCACATCAATATGCGAAGACTGCGTTTGCGATTGTGTCGGCAAAGTAAAGTCGATCACGTCGAAATCTGGTCCTTGAGTATCAGCACCAATTAGACCCTCGTCTGGGTCAAAAAATGTCAGAGCCTGAGAACTAGGACAATAATTATCAAACACGTCCATGAAGCGAAATTTAGAAAGTGCGGCAAAGCAACCAACCTAATGAAACGCAGCTGAGTAAGACGTATAAAAATCGTAGAAAATTAAAATTAGTACGTGATCAATTCAACAAACGTTGTTGTTGCTTGCTAAAATGTGCGTGCTCTTTTACGCGTGTTTCCTAAAAAATTTAAAAGTTAATGAAATCGATTGCACTGATTACCTTTGCTCCGGTTTTTTTTAAAAGTGAAAGTCATGTCATTTTGATTGCCGAATATGATCGCCATGATAATAATTTTAACCATTTGAGGTCTCTTAGGGTCCAAAGTTTGTCCCAGGTGGTATTAATTAGTAAGTTGTGGCTCTGTCCATGTTCGAATTATGTCAGAAGCCTCAATAGCTCTGTTTGGTTGTATTATGCCTTCTTTTGCCTCGGAGGAAGTCTCCGGACGCCACATATAGCGCATATTCTTTGGCTCAAAATAGCACATCGAGCAAATAGCTCTTACTGTCTTACTAGAATAAATGCACTCTGGTTGAAATCCTTCATGCCTATTTTGCGGGAATAAACCACGTATTCGGACTTATTTGCATTTCAATATGTCGCCTTACAATGAACACATTGTTGCTTCGTGTAGGTCTCTATGTTTAATAACTTTTGCTGACTTCTGTGCTGTCATCTTTTTTTCCTTTGAGACCACCTAAGTGCAAAAATGGTGCGAGATTCAAATGCTGTCTGACTTTCGGCGGTTTGGCGGGGCTGCGTTTTTTCCTTGGGATTTTTTGAGGTCTAGCGTTTGTGTGAGCTATCTTACGACCACCTACGCCTTGAAGAAGGGGATTGATTGCTGTATTGGTGAAGATTACCCGCATTTGTGCGATACGCCTGTGGAAAATTTCACCAGACGCGTGCGTATGTACCGGCAAAGCAATGAACGCCATCTACACGATACGCTAATTCAAGCATAGTTCTATGCTCTGTACTTAATGAACAAGCGAAATCCCGGTCTTTAATAAAGAAATTTTGCCCAAGTCATTTCCTACGTGAATTTTAAGGCATCCTTTTGTTATGTAATCATTTGGCTTTTTGGATTCGATAACTTGGTGTGCCTCGTCATACTTATGGACATTATTAGTCGAGCCTTTCCGATTTCGTTTTCAGCACATCTGGTGAGATGATGGATCAGCCTGATGAAGCTACGGCTGCCGACGGTTTTCACGGATGCTACTTGCTTGTTTCGCTTAATCCACGTTGCATTGGTCGAACCTATGTGGGCTATACTGTAAACCCCAAGAGAAGGATTCAGCAGCACAATTCTGGATCTCAATGCGGTGGGGCGAAATCTACCGGTGGTAAAGGTCCCTGGTATGGGTTACTTATAGATCTTTATCTAGAGGGTAATGGTGCTAGTAATACATGGATTCCCCAATGATATTTCTGCCCTTCGGGTAAGGATACTCTTGTATTATTGAAATCAGTTTGAGTGGGCGTGGCAGAATCCATATCAATCTAGGCGAGTTCCTTACATTCCTCCAAAGTCAAAGCGCGAAACTCCTCTTCAGTTCCGCTTTCGTGTCCTCTGTAACATGCTGCGTGTGAGACCATGGAGCAGACTTGGGTTGACCATAAGGTGGATTAACCAGGAATACATTCAGGAATTCCCGCTAAAATTATCGCCGCCGCTGCATATGCCTATTGAATATGGCCCCATTGAATTATCTGGTTCTACCGTAGGACCTCGCCTTCGTAGTGGCAAGCCGTGTCACTTGTGTGGGAACGAGTTCAAGGTTGGTTTTTTTTCCGTCTTAGATGTTTTTAGGTTGAATCTGGTCTTGACTCATGGGTTCTATCGTGTCCTGCAAACTGTGAGAATGGTGTTTGGCACCTGCTTTGCCTGGCCCGACATCTCACAAAGGATGAGCAAGAACTTCTTCCTCTTGGTGGTGTGTGTTCTTCTTGCAAAGCAGAACTGATGTGGCCAGACTTGCTGAAAAACCGGAAGGAATTCTGTTAAGCGCTCCTAGAATGTTAGTGACAAGTCTCCTTCACCCATTGTTTGATTTTGCCTGGTGGGAGATGGCTGGTAGTGTCGTACTCTGTCCGGTGAAGTTTGTTTCGGTTTCTAAATACGCTGTTATCAGTATATCGAGTCGATCCTAGCACGTAAGACCTCCAGGCTTACACCTCTCACTTACTCTGTCAGGATGCCTGGGTGGTTGCGCTGGTTGCGGGATTGTCTTGGATTAGATATTCCAGAGAGCTGTATAATCTGGTTTCGGTACATGTCCAGGGACCTCTCCAACTACTCGGGGAGTTGATGCATCGAAGTTATAAACCTTTGAAATTTGGCAAGGGGTTGTCTGCAAGCCTGTTGCAGATTGCAGTTTAAGAAAGGTGAGAATCTGGTCGGTGCATCGCGTGGCCGCCATGACTGTGCGGTGCCTCGGGCCTCCCTTGAAGCCGTAACAAGCCAAAATACCGTAATCGAACATGTTGGTAGTACACTCAAACTACATAACTTAAGTTCCTTAATGCAATAAGAGCCCAAGGCCATACTTTGTACTAAAGTGTACTGTGGGCGATTCCTTCGTTTATTCCTCCTCCTTTTTACCACCCCTCCTTTAAAAAGGTTGAATGCTTCTAGGAATTTTTACTACAATCACATGGAGATCACGCGGTAGCGAAACCAAAGCAGGCAAGGCCCCCACCCCCAGCTGGCCATCCCCGACGTCCACAACCGCATCGAAATTTCCTTCCCTGTCTCTCACCTACAAGGTCATTCTTGAACAACATAAGTTTTATAAGTGCATTAATGATCTGCCTCACAAAAATTTGTGACTTTTTAAGAGGATGCGCCTCCTTTACAGTGGACTTGTCGTCCGCTATCATATTTTTCAGCCTTTCTGCGCTAGTTTATTCCGCATAATTCGCTTTAGTTTTATGTTAAAGTTTTGTGCTAGATACGACACTAATGCAAATTTCGTAGTTTTAAGTACTTCATATTTTACTCGACCGCCACATTTGAAATGTTTGCATTGCTGATTGGGTGAATCAAGCAGTCGGCTTCGATGGTCGGGGGGGTTACGGGCGGACGTAAGGTGAATGGTTCGGACCTACTTCGTTACAGTATAACTTGCGTCTTGCTGGCTTTGCTGCTAGATCTGGAGCATGCTCCTTCACTAAAATAAATTTGACTTCCATATGCAAATTCTTGAAAGGCCTTAGGCCACGTAAACTGATAAGCATTTTCGAGTATGAAAGAACTTTGATATAATTTTGTCGCACCATAGTTTGTACTGCTGTTATCCTATTTGTTGTTCCCGAGCAGTGTGCCACATTATTTTGCATCGTGCAGAACCGTTGTTAAAATATTCCCCATTGTAGATGGTGAAAGTCTGTTAGACGCTTAGGATTCTTGTTTTCACAGTGCATAAACTCAGCATTGAACAAAAATTCTAGCGTTAGTTGTATTTAGTCACAAGCCCGTATCAAGCAACGAACTCGTGACGCTCCTGGAATACACAATCGCTGGAAGCAGATAGATCCACCATGGAGACCAGAAGATGACTACCTACTTATACACTCACTCTTTGTGGTAAGTTGAATGGGGTTTCGAGTTTGTGTGCCTCTATGTTAATTTACCTTTAGACCTGTAATTTGGCTGAGGTTTTTGCTTGCGTCCGCTTCACAAGGTCGTATACAGAATCGGAGGTTGAACAGAGGTGGCGTCTCCTTCTTTTCAACCCAGCAGTTTCAAAAACATCTCGTGAGGCTATATTTCACATGCCGCAAGTTGTGAAGTGCCGCCTTGACGCTCAGATTCCGTTTTCTAGTGAGGAGGATGCTCTTCTTATGACAATTTCTTATAATGAGGTGTTCAAGGAGAAAATGGAGAAATATTTCGTCTTTGAAAAGCTTTTAAATGAGCATCCGCGCGTGTTTTACACTACAAGGACACCTTCTCATCTTTACTCGCAATGGAACCGCTTACGAAGCTGCCGTTTGATTTCTGATGAAGGTCTAAACAAAGGTTCGGATGTCGGTGGAGATCCCGAGAGCTTTTCCGACACCGAATTTATTATTCAAGAGACGACTGCGAGGGTAATGCAGGCGGGCTTGCCTCATCTAATGGAGTCCTCTAATATCGCCAGACGGAAACGTCTGCTTGCATCGGCAATCACCTATCATGGGTTTCAAGCCATCGTGAGTCAGGCGGTGGCGGACTCACTCGTGAAATACCAACGCTCCCACTCGTTTTGTGCGGCATCGTCTTCGGGTGGGACAAATCGGATCCTTCCTCGCAGTCCCAGTTGGGCTGGATTCAGAAGTGAACCCATTGGTGTTGAGCAGTCGGATTCCTCCAATTCCGGTCAGGAGGAGTTGGTATCTGAGGTGTGTTCTGTGCTTTTCATGCACCTTATTGCAGTGTAGAAAATTATGTTTGCTTACTATCAGCTGGTATGGTCTCCGATCACTTGCCTTAATGACGTCTGAGCTGTCCGGTATGGTACCCAAGGACTTGTCAAATGGAATAGAGGTGTGTCACTCTACTGGTGCTCTTTATTGAGTTTTACACTACCTACCGTGATTTTAAGGCCTAATGAAATGTCAGTTGGTCCTGGTTTCGTTCCAACTCGGTTGCCTTACGAATGGGAATGAAGTTAGTTCCAAAGATGGAAAACCTCGTGTATCTCGTTGAGGACGTGGTAGGGATATCGTATAAAAAAGTGCCCCAGAGTTTCGTTTCTGTTTCCGGCCAATTTAGGGGTGCATCAAGTTTGGGTAGGCCTTTTATTCGTGACTACGAACGGTGAAGTACCTCAGTTGGTCGAACTTATTTGAAATTAGCGTATTAAGAACTCTCAGCATTGCTCAACTTGGGTGGTAAAAAAATGCAATGGGGGGGTCAGGTGGGAAATTGTCGAAGCTGGGCGCGTAAGCCACAACAACAATTCCCAAGCGTCATCATTTTTTTTGCTTTTCACTTCACCTTATGAATGGCTTCAGTATTGTTTGTTGACGAATTTGTGGTAACAGTTGACTCATTCTGAAATGTTAGGCAAACGGACTTATTACTGGCTGGTCACTCCCCAAGCCATTCGCTTACCATCCATTCCAATGACGCAACAGGTCTTGTTTTATCTACAAAAGCGATCTATCTACCTGATGGGGTGTGCAAAATTACTTCCCGAGAAACAGTTAGGATTAGTCACTCAGGCAAAAGGGGTTCTCTTCTCACAGGTCAACTCAATACATACCTACAAGAAGATTAGCACCCTAATCTGACAGCGGTTTATTGTTCCGCACTCTATCCCTCTTAGACTTCTGTACTTAAAACTTATTGCTGTTCTTTACACTAGACAGTCATGTGGGGAATTGACAGTTCAGAAATAAAATGAGGGTGCTCAAGTTTCGTATCAGTGGGATTTGCGCATTTGTTAAAAATCTTTTTGAGAAGGATGTGTCGATTGTGCGGTATTATTTTTAATGATTGGGACATTTTAAGACGCTTTCCATAGTTACTCAGTCTTGGGCTCTCAACTGTGCGAAGTTGTTTGGTTACTTTGTGGATTTTCTTAACAATGGTTTAATGCATCTAATGCAGCGTTTTGCTTTTCTATCCCTCTACACCTCCCGTGGGGCTGGTTGCTTAGTTGTGTTTTAACCCTGACGATCTTGTCAAGTTTACCCCTGATGCGACGACCTTATGGCGCCAATGGGCTTTACTTTCGCTATCATTGAACCGTCTATACTCATACATTGGCAGTACTTTTATTTGCAATAGGTTCAACTGGAGCGCTATCGAGCGAGGAGACGCTTGCACGCAAAAATTGCGCGCGTGGAAGAGGAGGCGCGTCGTTGGACGGCTTTGGTGGAGTCTAAAGTGGCCAATGGGATCATTATCTCAGACCATCAGCCTATTTATCCTACTCTCGCTACTCTTACGGGCAGACGTTCACGCTTCCTTATCAAGTGCAAAAATGTGAGCCCGAACCTTTCCGAAAGTTGCACTTTTAGGACTGAATTATTCGCATTTCAAACTTGAATTATTTTTAATGCTTTGTTGGATATATGGCTGCTAGTGGTGCATTAATGACAAGTAGATATTCTATGCTACGAGTTGATGTTTCGAATTAATAGAAATTCTTAATCTGTACCTTGGGTTTTCCTTACTTAGGTAACGTTCGGCCGAGCTGTGCACAAATTCGCTCCAGACATCGACTTATCTCGGGAAGGCGAAGCGTCGCGTATCTCTCGACGCCACGGAAGAATCAGTCTTGCTGACAACGGTGTGTTTTGGCTCACCAATCTCTCCAAACATCCTGTTTTGGTAGACGGGACTCCTGTGCTGAAAGGTGCGTTATATCGATCCCGCCCATATTTCTGACCCTCGTTGCTACTAAGGGCAATTTTCTCTTCAGATAAAAAACACCAACTCGCCGACAAGTCAATCGTGTGCATCTCACATCTTTCTCTCCGCTTTGATGTGGAACATGAGCACTTATCGATGCTGTCAGGACTTGAAAACGCCGCTGTTGTTGGCGCCCTGCCTTCTCTCCACCCTACAAACGACAATCTAAACGATGATGATAAAGCTAGGGATAAGGAAGCATGACCACACTGTATTGTCCAATCCGTTTTCACCCTGTTGTGCATCGCCTACAATTTTCATACGAGCAGTAACTTTTAGCTTAGTGTTTTTCTTCGCGTTGGGTGCTAAAATGAATGTAACATGCAGGGGTATGTCTGTCTAGAGACTTTATCTTAGACAGAATAGGCAGGAAGTGGATTTTGTCGAGGTGTTCCCAGCTTTTCCAAACGAACTTTTTGTCATCGAAGCGGTAACCAATTGCGCTTGATTTTGTTGCTTTTATAGGGTGACAGATGCAATCACTTGTATGTAGTGCCCTTCTAAATTCAATGCGTCCCTTGATTTTGCTTGGGAATGGCTGAGTCGTAGTTCTTCTTGTGTCCATTGTGTTATATGCGTCACTCCATACTTCCATGGACACTCTTCTAAGGCGGGAAGGTTCTGCTTTATCGTAGTTGGTGGGAGTAAGTGTTACGTTTAGGTCGGTATCGTCACCCTCGATAATTGTGCTGCGTGCCTGTAGGGGTCCAACATAGCCACCGCTAGATCAGCAAGTTTTTCTCCGGTTGCTTTGTGCACCATAAAGCAATGTGGAATTGCAAGTTTTATGAGTGGATAAGCGAAAGCATGCAAAGACAAGGGGTTATGCACGAAATGTCGTTGGAGGGACCTGACGGTGATGTAGGCACGGTTATCTGCGGGTCAGGTTTGTTTGACTCCTAGATTGGTTTTTATCGCCCTGGTAGTTGCTTTCTTTTATTTCCTTTTGTGTCTTCAAAAGCATAACACAAATGTACAAATCTGCGTTTCCTTATCATTTAGACAGAAATTGGGGTGTGATTCGCTACTCCGATGTCGTTTGGTTCGCCTGTTTCATGTTTTCCGTAAATTTAGCAACCTAGTTGGTTATCTTTCCTTATATGTAGTGAGTGAAGAGGGTTTGTTTAAGTAATGGGATTTTTATGAGTAATGAAGTGAGTTACATTGATCGCAATGAGTAGAGGGGAAGGACTGCGTTTAGCATTGATCTAGAGGATTACCTCCCAAAATGGAAGGTTTAACCGTATAGAGCTTTATTGTAATGACATTGACCAACCACAAATGAATTAATCCTTTTTGTTTTTCTAACTTAGGTTAGCTATAGTTATGGTATTCAAAGCCCATAAGATGCAGACATTGCAAGGCAGCGAAGCGTAAGCCGCGATAAAGGCATGTACGACGTGGCCGTGGATATGCTGAATTAAATTATGTAAATCACGAGTCCTCAACAGGGTCACCTCACAATTAATTCGATTTCTCATGCTTGCCATCGGTTGGTGTCCACCTGTCCCAGAGCTCGGATGGGCTTAAAGTGACGAATTAATTCAAGCAGGAACACGGGACAAACGAAATCCCTTCGTCAAAACTCAATGGGCTTTCACCTACCCTATTGGTTGCCTCACTGCGTGGTCACAAAATCAGATAAATGAAACGCAGAGGTGAATGGGACCTCCCGTTGCTCAAAGCTTAGCCAACCAATGACAGCTGGAAGGACTTAAAAGCAATGAAATAGCATTTCCATGTGGTACTCAGTTGGTGTATTTCTATTAATTGAGTTTGGTTTCGCAGGATAGACGAGTAACGTTGATGGCATCCATGGCGTGGACTGTTGATGCTGAAAGAGCTCGTTCGTTGGCATATAGCATGGGTGCCTGCACAAATGTACGCATTATACCTGAAATAAAACAGGTCACGCTTTATAAAACCAAAAAAGTAAGCAAACATGACCACTAGAACACTCATCTGCTGGTACTGTTGTATTCTAAAGGAGTAAAATGTGCTTTTGATTCCACAGGTGAGATAAAAATGAGGCCTCACTCAATCGCGGACGAAAATGTGAAAGTTGGTGTTTTTTTAATTTGTCTCATCCCATAGAAACATTAGCATTCGCTACATCTTAATGAAAAGTGAGGCTAACGAAAAGGAAAGGTGAGCTTGCCAATTGCAGTTGTGCCGATGAAGACCCACAGGAGCAGTCGATCGATTACGAAGGCCACATATTTCCACTCCGACCGAATCTAGTTCCAACAAAATGCGTTTACTTTACTAGAGCCTAACACCCGCGAAAGTAACAGGCGTTTAGATAACGTTTAACTGGACTATTAAACTTGGGTGTTTCAGGAGTTCATAAGTTTGTTATAAATCCAATTCATCGCCAAAGTAAGTCAACAGGATACCTCACCTTGTTCCACTCTTCCTGTTGGCGGAAGTAGAGGATTGTTTTGCGAACTTTATCAAGCAATCCTTCGAGTTGCTCTGGCGATAAACCATCCAAAATGTTAAAATTTGCGCTGGCAAACATTTGAATTGAACCAAACCTTCGACTACTTCCAGGTGAGTAAAAGCGTTTTTGAAAATTCTAAAACACAAAAGCAGGAACTCACACCTCGCTTTCTTTCCGTATTTTTACAGGGGAAAATCTTACACTTACGTGGGTATCAATGTATTCATACCGCTTAATTAAAAGGATTTTCGGAAAGGTGTTGATGAAAATTTTTCGCACCCACGGCGAGATTCTGTGGGTGTCCGGGGACCGAGTGCGTATGTTGAGAACTACTACAGTTGCAATTGTGGAGATTATGATCAGAACCATGGTAAAGAGCAGAAATTTTACAATTAATGGCACAACCAAGCTGGTTGGAGGAGATATTTCAAAGACTAGGAGGAAGAAAACTGTGAGGGCAATAAGTATCGATATGCTAAGGGATATCTTTTCTCTACTATCAGCTGGAAGATAAAATACTAAAATTGTTAAAATTGAAATGAAAATACAGGGACAGATTACATTCACACCAAAGAAAAGCGGTTTACGGCGAAGGATAATGTAGAACGTTATGTCGAGGTAAGGCTCTATACAACAGGGATAAAATTCGATGTTTCGTCTTGCCGAAACGCCTATTAAGTCCCATTGAACATCAGTAGTAAACATTGATAAATCAATCGCATGATCAATTTGGCTTCTACAATTATCAAACGACGCCTGCGATCTCGCTTTCTGACTTGTATGCCTCAGATCAATCAAAAGACCGTGATGTGTCCAACATCCAATCTTCATGGAACAGTTCTGCATGTCAAATGGAAAGTACTCGACGTTGATTTCGCATTGACTCTTAAAGATGATCGGAGGGCGCCATATTACTGTTCCATCATAATTGACAACAACTAGAGTTGATGAGGAGCTTGCGAGATCCCAATCACCACCAGCACTAAGCACCAATTAAAAGACACGTATGGAGACTTGCTTATTGTAGAGGGCTAGGTCAGGAGTCCAAATATTTTCAGATGGCAAAAGCAAAGAGGTAACATTTCCATGTTCCTTAGGGTCCCAAATAAAATTATGATCCTTCCAGTCCTAGAAATAGCAATAACCAAACATCGCAGGTTTCCTAGATCGTTTTGGTCCAGTCAATCTGAGAAGCATATTAATGGGAAGAGCTTATGAAAGAAAGAATGATAATGCAACACAACGAAAGTATCAAAGTATAATCGGGAATCATATTAGCATTACCAAATTGACCCATGCATTCGTAATTATGATTTGTCGTTTTTCATCCTGTAAAATTATGGATTTATAAGAACAGCGTACCACATCAAGAATCTGAATAAGGCTTAAATTCATAAACAAAAGCACCGCAGAATCGTGTGTTCTTACTGGTCTCACAAATGGACTATAGTTTTTCTTTGTTGTGAAGCGCTCGTGTAGTTTCCCATTCAGAACTTCATTAGACACGTCTAAAAAACCGTGACAAAACTTGGGTGTTCATCATCAACATTTTAAAAATAAGTTAAACGGTTGACATCGCGGACAGGTAATAATCCTAGCTAAAACTGAAAATAGGCACCAAACTTCTTTACTAACTCAAGATGCTGTGACCCAGCAATCCTAACTGACCAAGATTTCGTTAAAACTCTTAGGAGTAGCAAGAGGCTGGTCACAATAAGTCACATAAACTCACAGATTATAATCAAGAATGTAAATGCATGCGGACACCTTGCAAAAGAACGTCTTACACAATATAAACTACTGTGTGATTCTTAAAACCAAAATTCACCACTTGTTAGGAGATATCATGCAATTAAGGAAAAGTAAAAACGAATAATTATTCAAAACCTATCAGGTGAAGCCTCTCAAAGTCCGAAAAAATGCACATCTACCTGCTTTGGATACCCAACTTTGCAACGCTGATAAAACTACAAGATATTTAAGGATTTGCAAAGAGCGAAGAGACACCATTAAGTTGCGAAAAGATAGGAAACTCAAAAGATCATCCCAGAAAAGGTCATAGACATGCAATAGTACACTTATTAGCATCCAATTGCTTGAAAGAGTAGCAAGACATTGAAAAACAACTATTGAAATTTATAATTTAGGTTGTTTATTTATTTGGCAAATTATAACTTGAATATGAAAATATCTTGCTTTCCAAAAGAAAAATTGAATATCTGCCTCTTAATTATGTGCACAATTTAATGAAAATTTTATAATAGACACACTTAGGTGGCCACAGGAGGAACAACGCCATTCACTTACATCAGATAACAAAATGCACTGTGTACAGATCTATTGAAATAGATCCGAAACGCAGCTCTACAAATCCTCGACAAATTTTTGGCACTTCTTCTTGTTTAAGTTCGCCTTCGCCCACCCTGCGCGTTTTTTGACAGGCTCTGTTCTCTCTGTCATGTGGAGCTGTCGTAGCTTTTCCACAGTTCACTGAGGAATCGATAAAACTTGGGTGAGTTTCTTCATGGGCAAGGCCTCGCTTTTTGTGAATAACGTTGATCTGAAGCCCTTCCATTATCGAGTGGTCCTGCGTTACTTGCAGTGCTTCTTTCCTGTGTGTCTTTCTTTGTTCTTCGTTTTTTCTTACCGGTTTTAGTATCTCCTGTTTTGTGAGATACCTTCCCACTAAATCCGTCAAGGCATATTGCTTTTTTTCTCACTTCCTTCTTTTAGAAATGCGTATACGTTTATGGAAACTGCTAACACCAATGGCTATAATGTCGACGACGCAGTAACTGTTGCAAATTACAATAACAACGCTTGTTCTCCTTTATTTGTGCAATATTCGAAATCAAATTCTGGTCATACGCCTGATTCTATGGCTCCCCGTACAGTCTCTGTTCCCTTTGGTCATGTTCGCACGACAACCGACTCGCTAACGGTCATAAAATCAGCATTTAACCCCTCCATGTCTCCAGCTCCATCAAAAGTAGTGATGGATAAGCAGAATCTGCCCCATCTTCAACATTATATCACTTGCACCTCTCAAGCAATTCCATCTGTTGAATCCAGTGAAAAGAGATTGCAACAAATTGCCTCACGATGCAATTTAGCCGAGATACGAGCGTTGCGCATTATGTCCAATATCAGCCAGCTTCGCGCGGCGTCACACAACCAACCGTGCAGCACCTTCGCTGACAACTTGTCTGATGTCACTGAGTCAAGCTCTGACGATGAAGAAGTGCGAGATGGTTTTCAGCAGTCAGAAACGTAAGATTTGTGTTTCTCTATGTAATACTGCGTAGGTGGCTCCGAAATCGTGCGGTTTTGCGTTGTCATTGGTCCCTTCTTCAATCGGAGATGGTCAAGGCGATGGATTGTTTGAAAAATCTCAAACCTTTGTGTCACCGTTGCAGAAAATGGCGAAGGTCTCTTCCACTTCTTGCACAAGGCGGTTTGATTGAAAAAGATGTGGAAACGACAAGCTGTGTTCGCCCTTTTGAGAAGTCGGATAAGCCAAGGCATTGTTATTATGACTTGTCCACCTTTTCTCAGGTGGATTTCAAATTTCCTGGTTTGTTTTTGTTTCGATTCACTTAGACCGTATTTAGGCAGTGCAAAACCAGTCCACATAACACATCCTCACTGTCGACAAACGTTCGCTATGAGTTGCATTTACTGTTGCCCCGCTTTCAATAAGGAAACCGGGGTTGGTGTGATGCCTTCGGTTTCCAACATTACAGAAAAATCCATCACTTTAGACAAACTGAAATGTAAGTAAAGACATTTGGCTTTACTGCCCTTATGTGTTCCGGCTTGAAGTTTCTATGATGGTTCATTTCAACTCTTCCATTGATTCAAACCTTCATTCGTAAGGTCAGACTCGTCGAGTTGAGCATCCTAAACGACTCAAGAAGGATTCTGCGCTTCATAAAGTTCATCAATCGAGGCACAGAGATGGTCTCCCCTCCTGTTCATCCGGCGTATCATCAACAAGTTCACAGGATGGTTACGATTTCAGGCATCACTCCACTCTCCCGCGGTCTATGAACCGACAATCGTACTATAGCAGACCAGTTAGTGATGACCGCAAGAACTATTTTGATTTCTCTTCAACTACTTTTAAAGAGATGAAATATCGTCCCAAAAGGTTCGAAAATGCGAAGCAAATACCCGTTCCTTTGTGGCGAAAAGTTTCTTATCCTGCATCATTAGACGTAGGAAAGCGAGCTGAAGGGTCAGGTGTCTCACGCAGTACTCGTTTCATCAATTCTCCCAAAAATAGTCAAATTATGTATAATTGTCGGGTGAGTTTGGCCGCTTAATCTTTATTTCGCATCGCATACTTACGTTTTTCGGGGTTTTACATGTAAATGCCTTAAAATCAAAGCTTGAGAGGACTGAGTTCTAGCAGTTACTTAGTTTAACATTGCAGAAATCTGTAAAAGTCATCATAATTCTTTGATTTCACCCATGAGTTATGCACTACAAATTTGGCGTAACCTTAATTCCGTTTTTTTTTCTTTATTAGAATGTAAAATCTTGTCTCTCAGGTATTCGTATTGATGTATTTAAGATTACCTTTTATTTCCTTTAGATTTCTCCACTGGACAGCGGACAGCTTGAAGATAGGGCGGATACGCGCTGTGAGCATCTGCATTCGGCGATGGCAGAGCACCACCGTGAAGTTGATTCCTCTCTCTCCTTCAAACTACCGTCCTCTTCAAATCTGTCGGACCTATCGTAATTGTCCTTCCATCCTGTATTATTTTCGTCGTTGCAAGGATGTATCCTGTCCCGACCTCGCCTTTTTTATCGCTCTTCATTTTACAGCTGTACATATGTATCCCCGTTGATTTTGTGCTGCTTCAACTTTTTGTTGAGAGTGCACTCATTTCTGTTCCTCGTGTCATGTACATACGCATTTCTCTCACGGTGGCTCTTTGTATCAATTATATCAGTAAAGCAATTATCCGTCGCAACCATGAAAGCAGTTTCTCCTCCCTCGTTTTTTTCTTCTGAGCATCTTAGTGGGCAATCGTTTCGTACTTGAAGTGGTTACTAGGTTCCTGACGAGGCCTTGATCGGGCTCCGTGGGGGGGAGCGAAGCCCACCTCTCGGTGCGAGACGCTAGGATGCTCTGCATCATTGGGAGTTCTCCGGTTCTCCCCGCGATTTTGACTTTTGGGCTTGATCTTGCACTCCAGCTTTAGTGATGTCTCTAGAATTGTCTTAGTGATTTCCATGACTACCGCATACTTAGGCTGAATAGTCGGAGCAGTTTTTCATTTGGCACTGGAGCAAGCCGACTTTTCAATTAGGGTCTGATATCAGTGATTCCGAGGTTGTGGCAGTTGGCATGGAAGAAGTGCATTTCAAACCAGGCATCTGAGGGCGCACATTGTCCTATTTCTCTTGTTTCCCTTTCAGAAATGGCTGTATACTGGATGGAGTTCAAGAAAATCGAGTCTGATATGATAATTGGATTTACATTCACTAAACCTACTTTGATTTCATATGGCTTATTTTTATTCTCGGAAAAATTTGAAACGGGATTTAAAAGATAAATTCGGTTGGGTCGAGTTAGGTCAAGGTCATGTTTTCAAGTAAGTCGTGCAATGGGTCTATCAGATACTTGACCAATTGGGCATGAGAGATGAGGGCCTTAACCAAGTGTTCCACATTTTCAAACACTACTGACTTGAAACCTAAATGCCTTTGTTTGTTTATAAAATCATTAGAATTTACTTGCAGGCATATCAGTAAGTTTGGAGGAGTAAATTTTCTAAAGTGCGCATATCCTTTCAATCGACGTATTGCAAATGACGGTGATCGCTTGAAGCCAAAAGGAGAACTCGCAGACTCATAGGGCCGGCCCTTCATTTCCAATGGCAGATCCCAGGTGAATATCTTTTCTTTTACATGACTGCATTGGAACTCCACAATTGTAACGAAGTTGATGGCAAGCTTGATGGTCTTAAAAGCTATTGTTTCAAAAAAAAACAAAAAATGGGTGGCGACAAAATTATTCACTTGGTTTCGCCTCGCAAATACATTCATAAGGGCTTTGGGTTGCTCCCTTCCGTAAGGGACTGCGAGTTACCGGAATTATATAAAATAAACTGCCTTAATTGCGTCTTTGACAAAAAGGCCTTCGATAGTGGAAAAATAAAAGCAACTCCGCTACAAATGTCTAATCTAGTCTGAATAGGAGGCCCTCCTGTTATTAATCGTTCCATTTCTGCAGACTTTTTCCGCTATCTGGTGCGCCACTTGGCATGGTTGCATCTCAGGCTTCCTCAGAATCCTAAGAATCTTAAGCACCTTGATTCTTCAGGGATTAATGTTATCATTATGGTGAGAAAGTAAGAGCCCTAGGATATGAAGAGTTTTATGTTATTTGCACTGCACTTTAGTAATAGACACATCAACACAGCGATGCGGTAGGAAGCACTATCATCGCCACGATCGAAAGCGGAGTAGTAGCTACACCAAAGCGCCGTTTATGAACCCAAAAAAGCAAAAATAGAGGGTGCTACTGGTCAATTAGTTAAGTAGAACATCGATACTCCTAGCACAGCATAGATGAACCCGAGCTTAGGCATAATCATTCAATGTCGTCAAATATGTCAACTTGCTATGGCCAAAACTCTCCAATGCATCCGTTCTCACCAAAACGCCAATTTATTACATAAATGCTCAAAGTTGGGCAAATATTTTAGGTGTTACAGTTTCAATCCTAACATTTCACGATTCAAATCCATCAAAATAAATGCAATCTCACCAAGTTTCCTACTTTTACGCAATCAGAATACTAGTAATATTAATGGGTAACTCTATTACGAGGCTAGGAGGAGACCAATATACCTTAGAAAGAAATTGTATCAGCAGTAGTTAATACATTTATTAAAGCCATTTTAAGCAGTGTGAACGACCATCTGTGGAGCCTATAAGTCGCCGGTAATTTGATCGGTGTGCACCGACGTCGACCATTACCTTTTGGAATCTGTAGTCTCCTTGCGACTCAGTGGAGCCCGTTAAACACTCAGCTGACACCACAAATCAGTAGCTTATGCCGTTTCCTCAAAATTCTGATGGAGGGAGGTGGTGAGCGGCGCGAAATGCTGCTCGTGCTAATCACCAACGGACAAGTTAGTCGATAAAACCATGCCTCTCATTCAAAAGCCTCAGTGATGAGGCTAACCAACATACCAATACTATCGCGCACAATTATTGGCAAGTATTTGGCATGGTTTTGATGCGTGATGCTCCCTGAGCTGTGTTGACGTCTGTTTAATCGCGTCCATAGCCAAGTAGTTGGCGTGCGTTTGGGAATTAACAAAATGAATGCACATTAAGTGAGGAAGGGGAAGCATTACCCGTCTCCCATACTACGTTAATTCGAGCGTCGAAACAATCGACCCAACTTTCATTAACTTTGCAGCTGCAGTAAAACTAGGCTTCTTTGTATCAAATTACGAATACGACGCAAAATGCCTCGAATACCTGTGGTGAAAATGGTGGAGTGTTCGACAACAGCAAATAAGGTGAAACTCAGTTGTTTCTGTATTGCACTGGCAGAACTTGATCCGATCCTGAATTTGTATAAACGATCTGGTTCTTGCAGTTCACATGTAAACAAGCCAGTCTAAGCATTATGCACGCACTTCGAAGGGTTCGCAGGGTAGCTGATTCTTCATTCACTCAACCCATCTACCACTAGAGAGGAAACGCCACACACGCATTTCAGTTTAGAAAGGCTGGTGATTTTGATTGCGCAATAAACTTGGAAATATTTAAGAATTCCTCGCATGCTTAGTGTGAGGTGGCTTCACTACACACGCTTCGTGTAAGCGAGATCGTGCTTGACCTTGAGAACAAAACCATTGAAAGCTACTTTATTAACAAATGAAGCAAATTCTTTTATCGACGGCAACAATAATAGGCTCATCTACAGCGCTTTCCTATCAAAGGACCATAATAAAGAGGATAGATGCAATCGAATGCATACCGTACACAACTAATTGGTGGTGTTCCACGGCATAGGATAAATTCAAGATACCAAAGTGAAACTAAACATAGAGATATGCAAATGAGAAGCCTTATTGGAATGTAAAAACGGTAAACAATTCGCATTGACCATGCACTTTGAACAACTCAGGCTTGAAACGCGATGCCGTTTTGAGGGGACATGCGCGACCTGATGGGTCATCCTCTGTGACCGAGGGCGCAAGCCCGATGGTGCTCGCGTAAGTGCACACGCACCGTTCCAATCATTGCGCCTCACTTCATCCTGCGACAGCCACGCTCAGGCAGTACTCTTTTAATGAACATACCAATTCAGGGAATGAGATGGTCCATGCTATCATCTCAAAGAATAAAGTATAATCATCACAACCCAGAGGAGGGATAGAAAGCACCTCACCTTTATACAGATACGCACAAAAGTCAATACTTTGTTACAACCACTTAAACAGTAAACACGACCCCAGCTTGCAGGATAGTATTTCAGGTCATGATACTATCCCCCTACCATATGACTTCAAACCTCAGCTCTCAGATAGGGGAAAGGTAGCATAACAGCTTGAATGAAACTAATAAAACGACTCATTATTATTTACACGACGCCTGATCACCACACCCAAGTGGAATTTAGAGAAAATACACATAAAATACGAATGATTTATACCAGCGACAAATAATAGTTTCCATAGCATTTGGCAAAAATGGCAAATCACCTTGATTCCACGGGGTAAAATGCAAACTGAAAAGGTTATTTTCACATCACTTCTTTCGCCGATAGAATATGCCTAAGATTTCAACGAAGAGTTGCCTTGGTAATTTGGTTGCTGCCGCATCAGTGAAGTCTTCATCCTTTTTGTCGGTGCTCATTGACTCAATGATCTCCAGAATATGCGTTCGAGTTTGGTCCTCATACGCGGAGTAGAGACTTGGCAAGTCAAGATCATCAAAAACCCTTCGAACCGCGTTCACACAACCCGGGTCTTTTAAGCCATAATTATTCTAATTGATAATCAGAAAAAAAACGGACACACCCTTTGTAGATGCACAAATATGTAGGATGAAGGAAAAGCGACACAGAAGTAAATCCAAAAGAACAACACTTCTCAGCCTCAAGCAACGAAATTAGTGGTTATTTCCATAAAATTTGACTATCTTACAACCAACGCCAGCGTAATGTATCTTGAGCGATAAGTGAATTGTTACCTAAAAAATGAACACCTAAAATAAAAAGGACCATGTCATTCAAGAACACCGAAAGGCTACTCCTCAAAGTTGGGCTTTCCATGTGTCTTCCTATGCCACCTTCGTCAGCAGTTTGTATCATTAGTTGAAGATCAGGGTTATTATTCAAGATGGCAAAATCAAGACGGACGATTTTCCGCAGGTATGGATGCTGTAAAGTGTTATCGAAAACGAACCGTAGCCGATTCCTTTCCCTAAAGTTTCGAGGTTAACTAAGAAAAAAATAGTTTAAAAGGAACGCAAGCCCTCAAAGCTAGGTAACCTGCGATGTCCATTAAAGCCACGTGGATGCATTACAATTTTTTCGAAAAGGTATCGGATATTTTAGTTACTAAATAAGAAGTTCACTTGTTTGGGGTTTATAGGGATTTAAAATGGGTATTTTTTGGGGATTCCACAAACACTCATATCAATGTGATAAATAGAAAAAAGGAGAACGCAAGTTCAATCAAACAGCACCCGAAAACGGCACCTATTGCAGGGCTTAGAATGAGTATCGTGAAGTTGGAAACTTATCAGCAATAAAACCGCGTCACCCGTAGCAGAAGTTATTTGCTATTTAGTAGTGCGCTTACCTCCTGGCAGCAGCCTACACTACTAGGGATTGTTTATGGGGAACCACGACCTTTAATACTCGGGGCCACTACTATGTGGGTGAGCACTGAAAGACAACAGTAACCATAGGCAATCTTCAAAGTAGCCTAAATGCACAAAAACACCTATAGTACGATCCTGACATATTTAAGTGGCTGCCTTTCCCCTAAACTAAGCATTCAATTCTTCAGATATGCGCAGGGGAAATAACTTTTCGAATCATGATTGTTCCACAGATAATTCATGCTTACACAGGCCAGAAAGCATTGTTTATGCGTCAGCAAAGATAAATAATAAATTTTATGTGAACACATTAAGGCAATTCGATCACTTACGAGTTCCACGTCAAATGACTCATTTGCACTAAATATGGGCCAAAAATGCCGTTTTCCACGTCGAGGTCGTACACGTTGTGCGTACCAATCACCCAACTCCACGTGCATGAAAAGTCCAAACGCGACTATGACGTTACCAATAAAAACTCGGTAAACAAGCACCCTTTACGGATTCGACGAGGCTTTTGCCCATCCTGTGAATGTGACAGTGAAAGGCTTTCGTTGTGTGCCATCCGACCGGACCACCATTCAAATAAAAAGTTAGAGGCGCCGTGAAACATTTCTACTGGCTTTTATGTGCGTAAACCAAGAGTTTTTAATAAGCAGTGATCCAACCGCAGTGGCTCAAGTGCATCTTAGCTAATTTTACTTCGACGAACCCAACGAAAGTATTCACGACGGCAGGTGCGAATCCGAAGCATCGTATTTCTTCAAATGGTTCTAATAGATCAAATTTAACTATTCAAGGCGTCGACTTTTATTTATTCATACGCACCGAGAAGGCAAACATTTATTCAGAGGGTTCATGAGCAAGTACTTGACAAGACATCTCAACATGTGGCAACAATTGCATATTTTAATATCGGTCATGAAAGCAATGCTAGTTCCGGGGCTATCCACACTTCTACGGTGGAGAATGAATAGAAGAGCCTCTTCACTTAATTCAAAATGGCTTTATTTTCACAGCCAGAGGTTATTACTACGAATAATAAATGCGAAACTTGAATCAATCACGGAATAGACAAAGTGTCTTCAAAACTCAAAAAATAATGCATTAAACCTTATCAATCGCAGATATCGATTTGAGTCTAGACTAATGAAAACTGGGCCTCGAGAACAATGAGAGTAAGTCAAAAGCATATGCTAAAACAGGCAGGGGGTAGGCACGTACGTCACAGTTACGAGTAAGGCTATCGCAATGGAAGACGCAACTTACGTCAAGAGTATCTCGTTGCTCACTGGAAGCGTTTTCAAGGGCCGTTGCGATCAGCCAACTGCACTTGCCCTCCTCAATGTCGGTGCCCACTTTGCCAGTCACAGTTTCCTCGCCATACACATCCAAAAAATCATCCTTTATGGATGGCAAATTCAAAAATTATAAACGCGTCTGATATGTTTGGCTTGTTTTTGGTACCATGCACAAGGTTGAAAAAGGCAGGGATACAATAAAAGGACCTCACATTTATAAACACAAGACTAAAAATGCAAACTTACCTGCACTTGAAAATACTCTCCAATTTTGAGGAGGATGGACTCCGCATTCGAGAACAAAACACCGCTTCTTACATCCGCCTAGATAAAGAGTACCGATAAGATACGAAAAACAGTACGATCTAGAATGAAATAATGTGAAGACGCCAAAGATTATGCATGAGAACTAACAATGCTACCAAATAAAACCAACCAATAACATTCCCGCAGCAACAGGAAGGACAAAGCTATAATAACTTGTTTTCCACTTCGCAATTGAGTTGAATCGACTGACAGTAACATCTCTTAAACGGTCGACGTTTGAGGCCAATTTCCCGCAAGGCGACACCCCGTCTGAATTGATGGATTTCAGCTGGTCGCTTCCAAGAATATCTAATGCTTGTCCGAGGCAGGTGTAGTTAGCACAATCACCAAAGAGCTTTAAAACCTCAAGGCATCTGGGATGAGGTCGTGAGTGGAAACTGGCCATGAGAAGCTGCTGAACAGACATATATAAGTGAAGTCCATCATTGATCCCAATTAAACCATGACCTTCCCTTTGCTGAAGAAGACCCCACGAAACCTGTCCTCTTCGCATGGGTGAACCATCAATGAGGTCATCATGAATCAAAAAAGCTGCTTGAACCTTACATAAGTTACACAAATGGACACCAATACCAATTCGATAGCCCAGCCGACAAGATTGACCAGTCTCAACAAATCGTCGGTGGGTTCCTCTTTTGCAAAGCACTTAAACGCGGCGACACAAAATCGACCACGCATCTTTTTCCCGTTGGGAACATTGTATTTCGAAACCTTAAGTGTTGCCAATAATGCTGACTTACTCTGGTAAAGTGAGCTCTAACTAAATCCAGATCACAACTCAACGACCCGTAAAGAGTACTCAGTACATTCTCAAAGTAGGAATCAAAGTCCGACGTGAGGCTAGCCAGCATATTCAAAGCGAAGCGCTAATCCTGAGCGAATATCGTCTAGAGCGGCGGGAATTTACAGTTAAGTCAAGGTCATTACAAATCCTGACACAACGACTTCTTTGATTGTAAATAACACGACCATTCTTTTTATTTTACTAGTTTAAAGCTAAGGTAAATGCTTTTCAGCGAATGGGTTATTTGTTTGTGTGAATTCAGGAGTGAAACCTCAAAAATGGAGTTGACTAGAAGCCGTATGATTGTTGTAGCGTCTCGAAGCTTCCTTGGAAGCAAAAGAAGACTTGATACTAGGGCAGAATATGTATTCAATAAACAGGAAGGATAGGCCTCTGGCATGGCCCGGAGATTAGCTCCGCTTGGCCAAAGACACATAGCCACCTGAGTGAACTAAATCGAAACCATAACCGGCCGTCAGAACAAGCAGTGTATTACAACTGTATGTTAGTGCTGTAAGACTTGTCTGTTTCAATGTAACTTTAGAGTAAGGATTTGTCTCGGAGTGGGACCCCGTACTGGACCGGAGCGATCGAACCGCGAAGAGGAACCATATCAGAAATTCATAATATACGTTCCTCATTTTTAATCACTGCTAAGTAGAGCAAGTTCGTGACTAACTCGTCTGCTAGTTCTAAGAATATGAAGTCCACTGGGGAAAAGGTAAACGTTGAGTCCAATACCATACAACGTGGATGGTTAACCGTTTCATCCACTGACCTGTAGGCCCCAGTCTTTGAAATGAGACAGCTCATTTATTTGAAAAATTATGCATTGTGTAAAAGATTAAGCACATGTGTAAAAAGCGATTGGAGTACATACTGAATCGGTGCTCAATTTCCCTTGAATAAGAGGTGGTGTCGATGGCGATAGCCCTAAAATCTGAAAGGCACTATTGATGCGCAGCATAGATGGAGGTTTTGATGCTTGGCCGAAAGGCCGTGAGTTTAGGATTGTGGCATAACCAGTGTATTTCACTATGCGTTTAAACCAAGCCACTTTACGCCTATAATGAGTTTGGATACTGTCTAATCAGTATTTCAGTTTCCTTAAGACATGAATTCAGAATTTGACGATTTGTTGTCAAAACAGTAATGAATTGGACCATTTTGCCTACTGTTTTTTCAGTTACAGATGCATCTATTTAGAATTAACCATGGCGTAAATTACCTAGTCATGTCAAGTGTAGTTCCGAATTTAAGGTATCTGGATCTTTTGTTCATAGGAATTCATGAGACCATAAAAGGGTCCCCTGTCAGACCCATTTCCTTGAATTGAGTTATCGTTTGGAATTTACCTGTAGAGGTATCTTCCCTTTCCTCCTCTTCCCTTTTTTCCACCCTGCTATTAGAAGGCTGAATGTTACGAGATAACTTTATTGCAAGTCTGTCGGACAAGAGCAGTAAGCGTGTATCTACGCTGAGAGTGTTCCCAATTCCTGGGAGGAAGCACGCGCGTCCGCGACTACGGTAAAATTGTCCTCCCGCCTCTGACCTACAAAGCGCATTTAAACGCCACAATTATTACACAGCCCCTCGTTTTTTGAGCGCCATCCCCGGTGTTACTCCCGTCCGTTGGCCTTAGTTATGCCGTGGGACGGTTTTCTTCCCCCCACAATTTCGCAGGGTGCATCCCCGTAACAAACCGGCGGGTCGCCTTTGTAAAGTCGCATCTTATTACGATGGACGTTATTGGCTGGGTAATGAGTTCCGCTTTTTGAACGAGGTAGTTCGTGGGGGAGGGAACTTTCACTGCACGGAAGGGATCTCTGCTCGAAGAATGGTAAAATTTATGGTGCGTTCCAGGTGGGGAATCGGCCCGTATATTTGGACGAAATCTCCTTCATGATAGGTGTTGGGTCGATTGTGCTCGTCGTAGTACTTCTTTTGTCTACTATAAGACGTTTGTAAGTGCCGCCGGGCCATAATGAACGTCTTTCGTATCCCTTCTTTTGGACGCATTACGTATTCCGGGACATTGTCGGTTGCTGCTTTTTTGCTCGGTAGAAAGATGTCGGAGGGAACTCTCATTTCGCGGCCTGTGAGCATTTTGAACTGCGAAACACCCGTTGACGCGTGGACTGTGGCCCTCCTATACGCTAGAAGGGCGCGTCCTAGGCTTAGGTCCCAGTCTTCCGGCTTCGCCCCTTTGGTAAAAGCCTTCAGCAGTCCTACCAGAGTGCGATTCGTTCTTTCTACCTGTCCGTTGCCTTGTGGGTGCCCTGATGTTGTTCGCGTCTTTGCGATTTCGAAAGTCATGAACAGTTCAACAGAAAGTCGGCTTTCGAAGTTAGGACCTCGATCGCTATGAACTGATTCGGGCACTCCATGTTGACAACTCCAACGGTTGAAGAAGGTTGACCGGACTGTTTCGGCGTCTTGAGACTTCATGGGTTCCGCTTCGGCTACTTTCGTGAAGTGATCGATCATAACCAAGCCATAACTGTTTCCCCTTTTAATAAGTGGTAGGGTAAGTGGCAGAGGTCCCATAATGTCTATCCCCACTCTTTCGCCCTGGAACCCCGTAAGCATGGGTTGCAGGGGTGCAATTGCTTTTGAGTGAGGCTTCTTGCAACTGCCGCAGGTGATGCAGGTTCAACAGAAATCTAGCACGTTCGGGTAAGAGAGGGCCACCAGTATCGTTTGCTCGAGGCCTCCACCATCTTTTTCTCACCCACATGCCCCAATTGCTTGTATAACTCTTGAAAGGCCGTTTGTATCAGCGAACCTGGAACAACCAGGCGTTTTGAAGACGTGGCGTTTTCTTGATACCATAAAACCTCATCCTCTAGTGTAAGTTTTGACCACTGTCGCCACATTCGTTTGGCTGCTTTGCTGGACGAGTTCATCTCTTCGGCGGTGGGTTTGTACAAGGATGCCAGAAACCTCCCGTATACCAAAGCCGTGTCGGGATCGGTACTCTGTGTTTCTCCACTGGTGTCTACTATACCACTTTCCCTCTCTGCTGAGAGAGGTCTGCGGGAAAATGCATCTGCGTTGCTATACGTACTCCATTTCTTGTACTGCACTGTAGCCATTGCTGCAGTTCTTCGTACCAGCCTGCCAATGAACGGTCAATCTCCATTGTTCTTCGCAAGGCAAGCGCTTGGTGGTCCGTTCTCACTATGAGCTGTTTCGCTATCAGGTATTGTTTTAAGTGCCGAACCATTGTAAAGATGGCAAACAGTTCACGTTCCGTTGTGCTTTTCTGTTTCATCTTTTTTTTGAGTCTGATACTAGCGTATGCAATGACGTGTTACCTGCCTTCTTTGTCCTGTTGGGATAGCACACCGCCTACGGCTATGTCGCTGGCGTCTTTGTCAGGTACAAAGGGGAGTGCGTCGTTCTCGAAGTTAGGTAAGGCCAGAATCGGGGCAGAGCAGAGCATTCGCTTTAGTTTCTTAAAGGCCTCATCATGTTCGTTCTCCCACTTGAAATTCTTATTCGCCTGCTTCTCTGTTAGTTTGTGCAGAGGACCGGTGATCTTGGCGAAGCCTTTGACGAAACATCGGTAGTAGTTTGCCAAACCGAGAAAACTGCGGAGCTCTGTCTGATTGGTTGGTGTTGGCCATGTTCTCACCTAATTTGTACGGTCTTCGGTGACCGGTATCCCATCTGACGAGACTGTATGCCCCAGGAATGTAACCAAACGTTGAAGGAAGTGGCATTTCTTCAGATTCAGGGTCAATCCAGCGTCTCGGAGACGATCCAGAACTAGTTTCAGATTGGCATTACGCTCCTACATGTCTTTACCAAAGACAAGAATGTCATCAAAGTAGATCATGCAGTGCTTTAGAAAAAGCCGCATTAGTGCCGTCTGCATCAGGCGCTGGAAAGTAGCTGCTGCATTACATAGTCCGAACAGCATTGTCTGAAAGGCATTGAGTCCGTTTGGTATTGTGAAACTGTCTTCTCTCTGTCTATTTCCACTACTTCCACTTGCCAGTAGCCGGATTTTAAGTCCAGAGTGAAAAACCACTTTGACCCGTGCGGGGAATCCAGTGAGTCGTTGATGTGAGGTAGTGGAAAAGCATCCTTCTTAGTTACGGCACTTAGTTTCCTGTAGTCGATACACAACCGTAGGCTCACGTCACTTTTCTTTACTAGTGCGATCGGGGAGGTCCACGGCAACTTGGATGCCCTTATAACCTTGTCTTTGATCATCTCGTCCAATAAATGATTTACTTCTTCCAAGAGGGACGGCGGTATGCGTCTCAGAAGATGCCATATGGATCTAGCTTCACCAGTGTTAATGGCATGTTTGATAATGCTTGTCCGCCCGAATTTAGCTCCCTGCCAAGCGAACACATTTGAATATCCGCCCAGCAATGAGTGCAGTTCTTTGCTTTCGATGTCGGTGATGTGTGTTAACTGTGAGTAAAGCTCATCTAGGTTGTCAACAGAAATATCCGCAGCTTCGAAAAGAGAACTGCAAATTTCGTCAGCGTCCTTTTCCGGGGAAGAAACAACTGAATTTGTTTCTCTGTGCTGCTGGACCGTAAAGGTACCTTCTGCAAAATTCAGGACTGCTTTGGTCTTGCGAGGGAAATCAGCGCCAAGTATCACATCCCATACCAATTCTGGACAGATAATGAATTGCACTGTCCAGGTTTCTTTCCCCACTGCGACAGTCAACGACGTCTCTCCTATCGCTTTCACCTTCCTCCCTTCAGCTAAGAGTAGTTTTATAGACGAAGGGCCGGTGTGAAACTTGCTGCGCAGACTTGGAAAAGCTTTGGGATTCACTAAGGACTTGACTGCTCCCGAGTCAAGAAGAAAACGACAGGGACATCCTTCCAGCTTGCCAAGGACTTGTAAAAATGGACAAGAAGCATTTGAGGGTTGGCAGAATAACGAATAGTAGGCCTCACCTGCTCTTGGGGTCTGTACCGGAATTCACATAAATGTAGATGCTTTAGTAAATCAAAATAGGGTGGCTAACTAGAACGATCCTTAAGTAAACTCTCAGTTAATTTACCGGCCGCCAGTGAAGTAGCACTGTGGGAGCTCAGCGCTCATACCTGCGCTTAAAGTCAGGACCCAAAAAAGGGTCGAGATCCACCCGACGGGCGACTGAATTGGCCAAAAGTAACTGTTTCTAAAGGCCATTTATACTGAATCCGATAAAAACGCGTCCATCGTAAAATGTGAACTCCAAGTGTCATGGGATTTCAATATCCCTCTACTTCTCAAGCGGACTTCAGTGAAATAGGTCCATGTTGATAATAATAAGATACCGATATCAGTTAATAACTTCGCCCCATTCTTTGCTGCTCAGATAATAAATGCGATAACGCTCCTCTTACTTGTTTTGAAAGCTTACTCGCAGGCCAAAAAATAGGTTGAACGCTCATTGCATTATGCTAACAATATGATCGTGAGTCTTCAGTTTATCGTTATCGCCATTCTTAGCCCTCAAAATATGGTTATCTGTGCCATTCAGTCTAGTTCAACATTACAAACGGAACCCTTTTAAGTAGCTGCAATATTATGAAGACAATGTAGTCTTCAATCAAGTTTCAACTTAGCATAGGAATAAATTTATTCAGAACCAACCCAAAAGGCATAGTTGGGTAAAGCGCAGATGCGAACGGCCAAAAGTACGCGAATCACAAAATTATTTCATCTTTTGAGCGGTGTATTCGATTTAGTCCTTTGCAAGTGTTAAGTAAGGTGTAAGTAAGACATCATCATTCCATTGCATACAATCCATAGGATACCCGGGTACATATATTGCAGCCAATTCAAGAGTATGGCTTATACCCGTAAGGACGACGCTGACACTAAGTGCCATTGACTTCAAAAACCTTTGAGAATCGGCGATAAATCAAGGACTACGCAAACTTTTACTGCCTATTCCTATGGGATCACCGCTTGCCCATTAGTAATATCCTCTTCTCAATAATCCAACTTTGAATTTTGGCAGCTTAGCTAACTAGCATGAAGACTTTGCTTACCTCGTAGAACATTTACAAATCCTAGAGGCGTGGGTTAGTCGACAACACCCCATATCTCCAGTCATTTGCACATAATCACATTTTACGAATATTTAGTGACTGCTCTTATTCGATGGATGGTCGCTTCCATTGTGACGCAAATTGCAGACATAAAATCGGGAAATTCCAAAAGGAAACGTGTTTTGGGAACCGCGGTTAGTGTTATGGGGACGACAGCAGGAACACGCTGTGGAACAGATCATGCCAAATGTTAGTCCCCTCTGGTGTTGGGGGAAATCACATCCATAGCGTTGAAATCGATTTCAGCATCCAAACCGGGACGCGTCTGGTCACAAGAAGAAAGACTAGTGGAACCAAAATTTATTAGGCATTTCAAATTCACATGACCAAAAAGGCTTGATAAGAGCGCTTCGGTAAAATATAAAAGATCGCATTTATTTTTCACTAAGCAAAACTCCTTGGAGGATAAAGTTAGCAATTAGTGATAAGGAAGGGTGATAGAGATGTGTTCGTAGACTGTGATTGAATAGTTGATTGAGTTTGTTGACGAGAGGTGGCAGATGAGATGGCGATGCTTTAAATGAAGCTGCGAAGTTGTGTCTGCTGTGAGGCAGCAGCTGCAGTGCCGGTGGCATCGCCAACATTCTCAAACACCTGCGCACTGGCGCCAATCGCATTGGCCCCAGATCCGCTGACCATGGCGAAACCAGGCGATGCCCGCGCGTTGATGACACTGGTGTTAGCCACAGGCGCGGTCGCCTGAGGTTGAAAGACAGATGGCCACACGGGAGGTGCGACAGGCGTCTGCTTGGTTAACGCATCCCCTGCCATCAAGTGTGCAGCCATCTGCTGCTGATGCTGCTGCTGGGGTTGCGATTGCTGTTGTTGTTGCTGCTGCTGGAAGGTACCACGGGTTAGACCATCGACCTCAGTAGGGAAAGTCCCAGGGAAAGCGCCAACAGTTGGAACGGCCAGCGGGTTCGGTGATGGATTGAACGGTTGATGGTGCTGACCTCCCTCGAGCCAGGGGTTTGTGTTGTACATAAATTGCGGGAGCGCGAACGGATTCGGCGCTCCCAGCATCGATGCTGGGTGGCTGATGTAGGGGTTTTGGTGACGCGAAAATTCAGTCGAAGTTGGGGATAATTGATTTGCTGGGTTAGCTGGTGCCGGTGGGGTCGGAAAAAGTGGACGAGAGGTAGCGGCAGAGGCGGCCCCGTTGAGAGCGATGAAACTAGTTAGCAGAGCAGGATTCATCTGACCAGCTCCAAAGAGCGACGCCGGTGTCGCCGGTGCATGGGTGGTGGCAAACTGCCCGAGAAAGTTCAAGTCACTTGGGAGCAGAAAAAGAGCAAACCGATTTGAGTAGACGTGAAAAGTGTCAGCCCACATTACGTTACTGCAGCAACTAAAACAGGCACTGATTGTGTGCACTATCACAAGAAGCCAGATAGATAAATTTTCAAGCATGCAACTCCCAAACTCTCTACAGATCCACCAAGTCACAACACCAACTTAACTCAATTGCTTTTCCAAAGGAGCAAGTCAATAAAAAGAACTAGCAAATACACCCTGAGTGTAGACAAAATGCTCTATCATAGACACTCATCCAATTGCGAACTGCCAATTGCCAAATATCTCCAAATGGTGTTGATGTTTACGAAGCATGCGACCTTTGGAGTTTTTAGAACAGCCTCGTTTAAATTCAAGAACTATGAGTCGAAGGCCTGATTAACGGTACCTTTGGTGAAGGAACTGGAAAAGTCCGGATTCCGTAAGAAACTCACTTAACACCTCGTGCCTATCTAGATGAGAAAAGCACCCAGGATCACTTAGCAATTATGCAATGCAATGTTCGCCCAAAGTTCCATTGCAACGTTTAATTGATTTAGTACAAAGGAAGAATCACCAAATGAGGAATTCGCGACATGATTTCAAAAACCTTAACGTGCCAAAACCTGCACAAGTGTTTACTGAACCCACGGATTCGAAAATGCATACAGCAAGGAAAACATTGTGGATCGTACTCCATGTAATGTCTTTATTACCCACCATTACTCAAGAATCCCTCTTTTGCTGAAAAAACATGCATTTACGCCAGAGTGATGTTATCTTCATTCTGCGACAATTGTGTTAAACTTGTTAATGAAACAAGGAGGCTGAAGTATTCGCACCCAGTGTTAGTAGCTTCACTCCGGAGGTGAAAAGCAAACAAAGCACTCCACTAAGCACGAACTGTATGCTGTGTACACACCGTTTAGGGACTCAAAGCCACGTTAAATAGCCACACTCATGCGGTGCACACACAAACACACACACGCATGGACACACAAGAAAGCACAACACAAACTTGGAGAAGAGAAGCAGTCTATGCGAGCACTGATGGACTTAAATGAAAGGGGTAGGTGTAAATGAAGGCAAGGCATGCGTCTCACCATCGCCTCTTCCCCACATCTCCTTGCACAGCCATGAATGTCCCAATTACTGTTTTGCACATTTTTGACCCCGATTAAAGTACGTCGTGACGAAATGTAATCACCTCGCCCATCTACAACTTCAAGCGGGACTGATAATGGCCACATTCACAATTGCATCATATTCACGTAATCATTCCATTGCTCCTCTGAGGTTGAAGTGACTGTTAATAGTGGGTATACTCGGATCCGTAACGTATTCAAAATACCCACATCGTCCTCCAGTAATGATGGCTCCCGCATTTCATTTTACAATAATTCTCATAGCTGGAATTCCGATGATAGAGGTTCAAGGGTGCTAACACCGTTTGAGAAATCGTTATTGAAAAATAGGTAATAATAATATTTAAGGGCAAATGAACCTCAATTTCGTGATTATTCCCGATTCTTTTAACTTAGTAGTGTAAACATGTAGTACAAGAGAAAACCTTTGGAGAATGTAATTGTAAGTAGTCCTCTCCAAAGTTGTCAGCATCGCAAATGCCCCACAAAAGCTAATGTAACGAAATTCTCCTAATTCTCCTGACCATAAGTGGGACCATGAAAGCGCAATCATGTCTAACATTGCGATAGCATTGAAGTCAACGAACGATAAATCACGATTTTGGCAGTCTACAAAGCAAAAATAACATTGTTACTTTAATGTATTCCTTGTGATTATGCGACAGTATTAATCACGACTCAGCTATTACAGGCGGAAAAAGTTCTCCCTAGTTCAGTTAAAATTATGGAGGGTGGAAATTTGTTGCGCGCTGAAAACGAAATGCCTATCAACGGTTGCATTATTCGTTGATATGAGTGTAATTGAAGATGTGAGCCGTGGATTAGCATGCCCTAGAGGTTTACCATTGAAGCGTTGAATCTGAGGGCACAAAACAGAAGAACGGACGGATGACAGTAAGATCGTTGGATACTTCACCGGCACGATCGAGGATTCGGAATGAGGAGTAGGGGAATGCCAACAGAACAATCATGCAAGAAGCTGTACAACAAACTGCCAAAATGACCAACACAAATGCACACTTCATAACGAAGAAGGCAGTTATTTCAAAGCGCGAAAAGGTTTTAACATTATGTGAATAGATGGGAGGCAAGGGAGAAACCACTGCAAGACTTTCAAGCAGAATTCACAAATAACTACCTTCATTTTCATCAGCAGTCACATGAGATTACCTAAGAAAATTTTACATTTCTCAATACAACCTCGTCATTAGTAGAGAAATAAATTAGGTGCCCGCCTACAATGTACCAAATAAAAGGATGAAAAAAGCTGGTAGAGCATACTTTTCGAATGGATTTAAATGTCATTAGTCAAGTGCGGAGACTAACTAAAAACTTGGGCACTCAAGGAATGCTAATGGGCACGAAGCTTTTGAGTAGCAATTCACCTATGCTTTGCTTTCGTGTTAGCCACTTTAGTACCGAGGATTGTAAATAATTTCTTCATAAAAGGTCAGATAACAGGCGTTCTTGCCAACACGGCCGAAGTAGATCCCAAAAAAACGACCAAATGAAATTTTGCATACTTCCCACCTTTGCAGCTCATCAACACCTCCAACCTCTGTCAACAATATGGCGAATTATAACTACACTAAACAAAAAAATACAAGGAAATAATCACCGAAGACCATCTAATGACCCTATAATTTCACGCACCAAAACAACCTTGGGAATTAGAATTTGCGGCTTTTTACTTTGGGGCTAAATTACGAGAAACCTACTAAAATCGTAAAGATAATTGTTGTTGTCGTTAGATTAATTTATTAACTTCTGCCTCTGGTTGTGAAATGAAAATTATGAACATCGTTTACTCTTAGCATGCTTTATTAGGGTGGAGCAGTGTGGTCCTTGCAGGTTTTGTAAAAATCCCATTTCTCCATGGCTTATGACACGTACAGAAAAACAAGATTTCTCAAAAGTGCAGAATGCAAAAAAAAAACAAACTCACGCGCCTGCTAGTGCCAAAAGACTTGCAGTGTTCGTAACTGAAGCAAAAAACGAAGACAATGATTAGCAATGAAGGAGCAGTAGCTGGAGGAGAGGGTCGTGCACACCAATGAGAGTTCCGCAGGCAAACTCACAACATGGCGGGGAGAGCAATGCATGAGGCATTAAAGGACGGGCCAAACGGTGGCAATGGATGTAAGCGAATATACAAGTATTATGGAAGCACCGAGATGCGGGTGTGTAGTCCGCAGATTCTGCTCAAAGCTGCAGGCCTTGGCAACAAACTCACCCGCAGAAGCCAATCGCTTCGAGTGACTCACGAGGCCTTACGAGACCATCCATGCCGGCAAGCAATGAGCTCGGCTACACTCGGGATATAGCGCTAGGTTTCGCTAGCTTTATAACAGTCCAATACTGTTTTCTAACCTCTTTGAGGAATAACTACCGCTTTTGTTGTGCTTATTACGACTAAATTGCTCATGGGTTGGGCAGTTCTACGAACGAAATAGAAGTTACAGCCCGATTTTTTTACCAAGGCCGGAAAAGGTGAGTTTTCTACCACAAATGCCAAGCCGTTGAAAATCCACTTATCCGGGGACTAAGCAGATGAAGCATGACTTTACAAAAAGATTGGAGTGGCCTTCGATTCATGTCACGGAAGGCAGCGCTTCGGGTTCGCACTATTGATGGCAAAGTCGGCGTAGAGTACAGCGTTTGTGTTATCAACAAAGCGGGCTCGAGGGCACCATTGATCGAGTTTGACTGTATCTTATGCGGTGCGTTGGTTGTAACAGCTGCGGACCTAGTATTACATTCACCAAGTGCAAGTACTATTACAAGCATTAAGACTCCATTTGCTGAATGCGCCTAATTATATCCTCCCCTCGCATATGTCCATTTTCGGTCATACACAAGGTCCTAGTTAGCGAGCCAACACCACAACAGGCTCCCATGCCAATTAGTTCTGTCGACGCTACAGCTGCAAGGCGCACATCCTACCACCAAACACGGTATGTTATGTCGTTTAAAGACAGATCCAGACGTACTTCCCAGAGGGTTAGCAGCATGTCTGTAAATTACCTCCAGCAATGGTCCTTGGTTTGGCGCCCAAAACAGCCAGATTAACGTTGGCTTTACGACCGTCTATGCACGGATTCGGATCCATTATGGCATTGATGGCATCTTCATATCTCGCCATTGTAACCTTGGAAATGAAGGCAGGGTTAGTGCACGCAACGTTCAATACATGTATATATTTCCCATTACTGACAACTTAAATAAATTCCATTGCAATGATGAGACAAACAACCCTATCAGCACAGCACAAAGTCCATTCATGTGGTAATTCAATGCAGCCGTATAGCTCGCATCTGCACAGCGAAAGGCTAAGAAGTCCAAAGTAATTACGAGGGTACGATTTTCCTTCCTAAGTGAAAAAAAATGTAAAGGGGATTGTGGATGATCTCACATGAGAATTTGTCGGTGACCAAAAGTAATCTCGCCCTGGCTGAAAATTTCCTGGCGCCTGAGGTTTGCAAGGGCGCAAATGAGAATTCACCTATCAAACCATCCACAATGAAATGATGTGGATACGAATACCAATGCCGTCAATCGTATCCTAGAAAAGAATGCTCTCGAGAGCCAGCTAAAGTGTACTTCCACAACCTTCATATGAGTTCATACTGCCAAGAACCGTGAATAATTCAAAAAAGATTTTCTTTTACTAAAATTTAATTTTAGTTCCATGGCAGTAGTAAGCGGACGGGAGTTGGGATGCCTTTGAACAGTCAGAAAAACTATTGTAAAAAGTGGTAACAGGTATTTCGTCGCGTGAAGTGGAAGGAGTTCATTTTACCCTTTCCCATATGATATACGACGGTCGCGAACTCTCCGCGGTTAATGAAGCCGCGTGTTGAAATTATAAAAAAAAATGCACCAAGGCCGTTGATTATGCTATGCGGGTCAGTCGGCGGTGAACTTTGCTGACCCAGATGGTGGACGCACAGCTACCGTGGGCCTAGCGTGCACCCTGCCGGTTCAGGCTTGCTATACAGTAACATCCTACTAACATCGCTACGTACAGAGATCTACCAAATTGGAATACTTGATGCAAATCCTCAAGGATATGCATCGACACATTGAGACTGTAGGAAATAAGCTTCGGTGAGAACCACTTTGCGGGTTGGAATTACACAACTGTTAGCAAATCAACCAAAGGTTAAACCCAACGCAGGATTCTTGACGTACCATTTTGAAAGACTAGATAGATAAGCCATTTAATGGGATCTCTGTGCCATTAATCACCGAATAGATGTTGACAAAAGAATCCAGTTTTAATTTTAAACATGAAAATCCGATACCTTGCAAAATAATACAGTCGTCAATTAGGAACTGCAATAATAATTTGCGCATACCCCTTTCCTGCATAGTTAAATTGATAAAAATGATAAAATGAGAGTAATGAGTCTACTGCACTCAAATTTAATTTCACCCTATTTTTTAACAGCGAGAGGAACTTAATTGGTCATTATTTTTGAAGGCATTCGCTAAAAAATACTCATTAAGGCGTTTCAAGTAAATAATAATCCTATTATTAACAAGATATACAGCCTATACTTGAGTTAAAATTAAACGCATCCAAAATGTCGTTTGGGGGGAAAAATTAAGGCAGATCGAATCCGACAATCTGGATAATCTTTCGTTCAGAAATTTGCAAATAACCTTCTAATAAGTAAGCAAATTGAGGAACACATTGCAACCAAAGAGGAGGAATGCGCTTACAAAGCCATATCCGCGACTCTTGCCTGTCTGTCGATCGGTGATCACCACTGCCTCTTCGATTTCTCCAAATCTTTCAAAAAAATTTCTCAGACTGGCATCTGTTGTGTGATAGGGCAAACCGCCAACAAAAATCTTCGTGAACGTAGTGTCTTTTGCCGTATAGTGGGAAGAGGAGTTGCCCCCACCAGATGACGAGGCTTCAATAGGTGCAGATTCGGAAGACATGGTTTGCAATCGGTGTGGTGGGGAACCAAAGTGTTTTCAATTAGAAAGATGTCAGACAACAGCTACCAGCATACTTGCACGCGGTCAGCAGTGAGTGCACGCAAGAACATGCGTCGCCTTCAAGTGCACCAATCAATACACTAGCCGGGGGTCGATGTAAGCCAATCAGATGCCTGGATTGCCTAGCCATGGACGTGCATGCAGCTGTGTGGTTCACCACTGTAATGTGATTTTGTGCTTGCATGCACGTGTGTGTGAGTACGGTTGAAAGGTCACCTCTCTCGGAGCCTGGCGCTTATGCGTGTATTAACATGAGTGCATTAGCTAAAAAGCTTTACTGACCGCCTATTTTAGATTTTATCATACCCCATGGAGTTCTAATATTTGGTACCATTCCATACGATAAGTAAACGATAAATCTGTCTCGCCTTCATTATTTATTTCCTGGTGCTCAGGGAGGTTATCAGATTATTTTTTGAGGATATCATCGAAACCAATTATCGAGTTTACTCATGCTTTCAGGATGTTTCTGGTTTTAATTGGTATAATTATGCAGGTTTGCTTCATCTACTGCCACTCTTGTTCAACTCCAATTAATGGAAGATGTGTTTTTGGGTTGCATGCGATATTGCTCAGGTCGTTCAGTCCAGCTTCTTAAAGTAAGTCATTCAACGAGCTAGCAGCAAAACACTCTATTGGAAAGGCGCTACCAGTGTGCGCTTAATCATTGACTCTTATGTGGAGGTTATAGAGACGAGGTTGCGGGGACAGGAAGCACTGGGGTATGACGAAAACTATCTTGCATTATTAAGCATTTCACTTTAAATTTTGGTTAATTTTCTAGCAAAGTAGGAATTAAGTTATCGCAGCTTAAAATAAATCAACTAAGCAAATGAATACATCAGGTTGAAATTGATTTGAAGGAGCTGATTGTGTGGAGAATGTAAAGAAGCAATGCAAAGCAAAAATTTTCTGCAATATGCCTATTGTTAATCACGATTCTTGCATTAGGGCCCAGCGATCACCTGAAGAGCTCTAACCACGTGATAGTTGAGGTTTTCGTGCAGAATGCAGTTGCACTTCTGACCTGCGATGTCGAAGCGGACCCACCAAACGTGCCGATTCCACAACAGCAAACGTATCAGACGTGCTCAATGCTGAAAATGTTCTCAAAGATACACTCTACTCGGTAGCATTTCAGTAAAAAGTACGCTTCAGTTTAAGAAATGAAGTGGTTAAACAGCTTTCGTCGATCCTACCGTTTCCCACAATATGTGTCCACAAAAGAGACATTCAAATGACAAAAATGAAAATGGAAATTTCAGTTCGGCCGTTTCCCTGTATCCTCATAGGCGTCAAAACTATAAAACACGGGAATACACAAGAACGTCTCTGCGGCAGGCAGAATTTGAATGATATATTTTTCCTACCTATCACCATTCCTTAGGAGATGGAACAATCTCTACTCCAGGAGAATGCAAATTACCAAAAGCTTAATTTCTACAACATGGTTAAATCTGTTTATTAACCAAAAATGATCAAAGTAACCAAAAAAATTTATTTCATGTGTGATGCTTTAGTAAGCATCTATGTTTTGGGTTTAGGATACCAGACTATTAGCATTTAATCAGGGAAGAAGCTCGAACTTTGAACTAAATTGGGAAGGAGGAAACAGCGTCCCATATTTATTCATTATAACCCAACCTAGTTTGGGTTGCTGATTGCATATACCGTTTGAGCAATTTTAAATCGTAACAAAATGAATGAACATACGTAGTGTCGCGCCGCAAGATTTCCTAAAGACCAAAGAAGGCGTAATACTTGAGCGGAATACATATTTCTTGGCGAATAGAAGGGACTGAGGCTACAGGTGTGGCCCGAATGCCAGCCCACCCGGCGAAGGTAATGTGGCCAACCAAGTGACGGTGACCGAATCGAGATTTAAGCAATCAACAAAAATACTTACAACTAGGATGGAGGAGGAATATTCTCTGGCGATAATTATTACTCTTCCTATCTTGTGCCTCTAATTATGGCGTTGTGAAATCCGTAACGGTGAGCACCTCCACTGCCATTTTGAATAGTATAGTAGTTAAATAAATTATTTAAATATTCATTTGACTGAGGACCATGAAATATGGAAATATCTAGCGCAGTAAACTGGGGAGGTTGCATAATTAATTATAGATTAGGTAGGCATTTTCCAGCTGTAAAAACTAGGTCTTTAAATGAATTTTTGCAAAAATAGACGGCAGAAATAAATTCCACCAGTTTGGTTTATCGTAAGCAATGAAGGTACATTGACTGCAAAGACCATCTGTTAAAGAAAGCCGCAGTAGTTTTTGCTTGAACTAAATGGAAAAGTTGAGAAGCTATGGATAGGATTTATTACATGTCATGGCCAGCAAGCGATCCATCAAACATTTCGTTTTCTAATTATTCGATGAATTGAGGCGTTAAAGTGAAATGAATAAAGACCACAACATGGTGATTTTTATGCTTGAAGGAGCAAAGCTAGTCATGTGAAAGAGGACGGCGAAGTCGGGGAATGCAGCGCTACATATCCGTTAAGACTGTTCTTTACAATGCCTCGAATTACAATGCGTATTGGACACTGAGAGGTTAGTCATTCACTTGTGCATTCCGTCATCTGGAAATAATATGACGTTTCCAACGCTCAAAACTAGGCTCTCCAAAATTCTCTGAGAAATTGATTTTGGAAATCGCCTCCCAGGTTTTCGATTAAAGGTACTAATTATCAACTGCTTGTGCTTTATGACGTGGAAAAAAATGAGCTTTCCTAACTAACTAAGCCGCATAACAAGGTTTACGCAACGTATACTGCATCTGAAACCCACTATCGCTGTTGAAGTTGCATCGAGGCTCCCGCTAGGTGCCACTTAACATGGTACCAAAATCTAAGGTCTCCTCTCGTACTCAGCTACTTTGTTCGAAATTAACACCTGAAGGGGGCATAAAGCCTATGCTACAGCACATTATTGGTGAACTTTTCATAGGGAATTTCGCGCACCCATTGCATGAAATTGTTGTTACACCTCCGTAAGCTGTTTTGCCACTAGCGATGGTTTTATCTTAGAGGCGGCGGTATTCGATTAGCTATAAAACTGGCGACGAACGAAAACGGGGCATCAAAACCTCATCAACTCCAAATCTTACTTTAAACGCGGCTTCCAACTTCAATATCTAAGGGGGCTTAATAGAAATTGCCTACTTTGGTATTTTTGACCAGACGCCAGGAAATGGTACGACATCGCTTTTAAATTTTCCGTCTTTCTAAATGGGAAACAATGATTTAAGTAGAATTATTGGAGAATCCTTCATTACATTTGGAAACTTAAAAAATAATCGCAACTTTATCTTACCGGAGAATTGAGAAAAAAGTGGAGCTTTTATGAGCCTGTTCAAATATTTGATGGAGACGAGGTAAAGTAAGCTAATTGATTTTGTTTACATTGATTCATTTGCCTTTTAATGCAAACATGTAAATCTGTTGAGGTTTCCGTCAAATGCCTAAAATTAGGCACCAAAAGACCAATCACATTGAAAATCGGTAGAAAAGTGAGGCAACGGGGTAACAATTTCAAAATTTGCAGCTAAAATATGGTATCCAAGACAGTTTGATTGCAGGACATCTATCAAAGTTGGACGGATACGGACTGTGCTGGCTTTCTAAAGGTAGGTTCACATCCATGGGTAGGCGAGTGATAGGCGAAGGAGAAGTAAGTCGTGGACGCTTGAATGCAAAAATGAAGTGCTCTTTATTCAATTTTTTCAAAGGTCTTTAAATCTATCGGAGACTACAAATCCTAACAAGCTCAGCATGCCCTAGGGCGCAAGGAACAATAAAATCAGTGAAGCATCATAAGTTCACAATTGTCCATAGTATGTTACATAACAGTATTGGGTTCAGATTAGTCTATGGTATCTGTTATAAATTCCTCCAGCATTTTGGAGTTTGTGCTCAGGTGCTTTCGTTAAATAGTAGGACCCTTTAAACTACTTCTTCGATGAAAACAAACAAAAGCGAGTCTTGCGCCTTTAAGAGAAATAGAGCAAAAAGGTCCTCTTTTGAGGTCAAATAGGTTGTCTGTTATTTACCAGCTTGGTGCATACCCTGAAATTGAGAAATATCATTAAACTTGGCTCATTTCATTCAATAACAAACGTGGTGTCAAAATTGCAAATACAAGACCGTAGAGCTGATAAGCAGTTGCTTTTACAGTGGCTAGTGCATTAAGTCTATGGCTTATTTTTCACAGCTTTTCTTCTTCCTATTAACCCCAAAGTAATCGCTCTGTAAGTGTCGCAGCTGAAAAGGATAAAGGCAATACTACATAGTAGAGTACAAGTGCTTTGATTGGAAGGTAAAGGGCATTCAATCATTCGTGTTTATCAAGTATTTCTCTTCCTTATTTTCGTTACAACCATCCAACCTCAAAGAAGGTGATCATGAGGCACTTAGACTGTATGAATTGAAGCGAGAGTCAAACAAACACTCATTCACATGTAGAGATAAGCATCATCTAGTAGAACAATTTTTATAAACGGCGCTAACTAAAGTCATGAGTTGGGATAAAATAGCGATTTAACTCAAGGATGTTTCACCGTTAATCGCAAATGCCATTGGCAATTACACTGAGTTTATTTGTGCACTAAAGTTTAGTTAGAGGCGTCCCCATATGTCGGTACACACTCCGCAGCTTTTTATGAGTTGAATGAATTATAAACATGGGAACTAAAGGGGACTACTGGCGGTTGCATGCACCATTGGCACGCGATTTGATATGCTTCCACTTTAACACCCTCCACAGTAATTGCTACGTCCGACTGATGTCAATTCCAGCAAGGACATTTATGCAAGACATAACTGTTTACTTTTCAGACATTTCGAATAGCTTTAAGCATGGAGAAGAGTTCTTCAGCACTAATTTGTGTTCCGCATTTCCATTTGTGCAATTTAAAGAAAGTGATAATGAAAATCATCGATGTGCGTTTGCTCGTGCTGTGCTGCAAAAGCGTCCACTAAGTTGACTACGATAGAGGAAGTCGGATAGCATTATTGCTGCATTGTAATGGTTGAGATATTTGCATTGACTTTGATCGTAAATGCACGTGCTCCTACATATTTCATATACAAACACTTTTAGAGTTCCGTTTTAGTGGAATTGCTACAAGTCGTCGTCTATAAACAAAGTAAGAAACAATAATTGGACGCAAAATACGGATTGCTGGGTCACAAAACGCGCACATTCAAATTTGCCGGTCGGTCGAAAATGGCCGCGCAGTTCAATTCGGAACACGAGAGATCGGTTTTTCGCTTAAGCAGCTGCACATTTTTCATGGTTTAAAATTAAAACAGAATACTAGAGCTTTACCTCCAAAGTTCGCTAGGCTAGGCTAGGCTAATGAAGGCTAGTGCCGTCACGTAGGTCTGGCAATAAATGTATAATCAACAAACACCAATTTTACGTTTAGAACTCCTGACTTGCAACAGAGGCCCAAACCGAAGCTTAAACAAACCTTTTCACGTCTTTTTCAATTGCTCCTTTTGGGAAGCCGATAACAGCCCTGCGATCCACTTTGAATCCACTAGCATGACTGAATTATTTTACCTCGTGATAGGAAGTAGTGTGTATGTACAGCAAAATAACTAGATGTTGCAACAAAACTTATCATCAACACATTCCAGTACAGACTCAACGAATGCAAAGTGAATGAATATTTTGTGTAAAATTTAAGACATTATCCCTATGAAGGAGAAGTGATGTAATGAGCAAGACAAATACGATACCATGTTCAAGTCACCTCAATCTGGTTTTCCTTCATAATGGGGAAAATGAAGCTTGACGTGAGATTTACAGGAAAACGCAAGGAGATATGAAGGCATGGACATCGCTTTACGTTGATGAGCAGCGTCATCCCATAAGTGCATGCGGGGATTTTGACCTACGCATCACGCATGTTAGTCGTGTCAAGAATTAAAGACTATAACAAACATTTCACAGGGTCACTAATTCCCAACCAAGCGCTAATACAACACTTGCAAACAAGCTGCAAGAAGAGAATTGTTGGAATTGCTTGGAACTTATACCACTGCTTTGATGTAGCAGAGACTGCCGCACCTGCACACATTTATTAACGAGTAAGGAGGCCGTCAAACCGCCCTTTTCGACCCCAAAAGTACTGTCCACTGCGATGACGAGGACGGCCAGTGGAAGTCGACGTTGATGAGCTTGAGGTGTTTTGAGTTAACAATGAACAATATCGGTTCACATCAACCCTGAAAAAGGCAGAAATCTCGCCTAATTTTATTTAAAGATGTACAAGGGTGATGCTAGAAACTCATTAGTTATTATGGTATAAAAGGTAGGCTCTCAAATAAGATGCTTGTATACTTAGTGTAATATTTACAATGATGCCATGGTAACATTCTTATCGCGATTTTGGCCATAATTCTTGGTTTGTCAATGGAGGCTGTGTTAAATTATTTTGGGTTCCATCTTTTGCTAGGATTTCTGTGCGCTTGCAATCGTAAGCAAAGATGGTGAAGACAAATTTAGGCAGTTCTTGCAATAGACGATAAGTGAATTTCAATATTGGATTTCACTGAGATACTCTCTAGTTCACTTTCTACAAATGTTTCCCAACATTGCTAGTAGGATCTTTTGCTTTCGTTGATGATTTTAAAAACTTATTCGGTCTTGTAGATTAGGATCGCAACTGTTCTCGACTTCATTCGCTAGTGAATTTTATGCACAAACTCACTTTGTGGGCCCTCACGGACTCAAATGTAGGGAGCTGAAGTCACGGCAGCTAATACAAGGCTAGGATAATTGGGAAAGGCGAAGGCAGCATTCCTCTCCGTACAAAATTTCCCCTCGGAAGGTGTCCGACTGACCGTCCTTATTGTACCTCAACATTGGGGGCAATGCGAAGTAATTTCCACTCTAGGCATCAAAGTAAATGGATACCACCCTCAAGGACATTGATACTACCCCGAATTGTTTCCAAGAGGTTCACACCTCCTTTTCGATGCGAACAAGCACTTGTGACTTAAATCCTGCCACAACTCATGATATTTTCTTTCCTTTTTTTAAACACTATGTAATTGCATTTCAAGTTGGGCATTTGTAGACACTTCTCAACATTTCATTCGGAGTCAAATAAATTTCTTGATTTTAATTCCACCTATGGTGTTGAGGGGCGAGGGCAGGAAATGCAAGTCAATTCAATTGAGGCACCTTACAGTATTCACTGAACTTTACTGGTCGACTAATGCGGTTCAGTAAACCTAAAACATAATGGAGTTTGTAGTGTTCTTTGGCTAGTAATTTTACGTGGCACCTTATTTTATTAAAAAAAATGCCAATTTATAGGAAGATTGCTGAAAGAAACGGCTCCTTATCTCTGATATTTCTTTGAGAAAACTCAGTGTGATTGACAGAATAGCTTTTAAATTGGTAAAAATTGCTGTTGATAACATGTAACTATATGTTCATGATTTTAATTGCATTTTTCAAGGCAATATCGTTGTCCAGATGTGTAGCCATAGTAACATCAAAACGCGAAATTTCACCGAATCCAACCTAACTAATGGGATCTGGAGGAAAAAGAATCCCAAATTTGAAAACATAAAAGAAGAACACCTTTAACAGGGGAAGTCAGCCTTCGATAAAGATATAACTACCGGAATTCCAGTTTCAAAAGCGTGGGTACTTGAATACATAATCTCGAATGGTAAAGAACTCATTTTTTACGACTGACCTTTTGCATAGTAAAGAGGGCGCAAATTGCTCCTCTGTTTAATCATAGCTTGGAGTGCACGCTTTGATGCGCTTTCTGGGGTTCCCTTTCGTAGCCCCAGAGATGGTTGTCAATATCGGCCTTCGTGTTTATAGCATAGCGGACTACATTACAATCGTTTACAAAACAGACAACAATCGCGCAACCTACTCGTCAGTTTTAACTTTTCTGATGCTAACATAGCTTACTCATACGCAGCAAATACTTTGCAGAACAACTTGAATTTGTGGATTGTAGCAAAATATTCCATTACAACAGCGATCAGAGGCATAGGTGCTGGACGTGCCCAGAACTTGTACTTTTAGATATGAAATCACCTGGACATCAGAAACCTCCTTCGTAAAGCCAAAGGTTACTGTGTTAAGAATTGAAACAAATATCAGGGAAATAAGCTGTGGTTAAACATTGCGGTTTTGGTAATTCAGTGCTGCTGCGAACTGGGATGTCAATGGCCATGGCCTAGATCACATCTATCTCCCAGGTGGATAATCAACTGACAAGACTGTAGACCAGGTGCCCTTGTTGCTGGTGTAATTCGCAAGCAGAGGGGCCACGATCAGTGGGACCACACCTAGAGGTCAGAGTGGAGGCGACTGCATGGCGGTGAGTCTGGGTCATTATCAGTACACTCGGAACACACCTATGCTAGATGTTAGTCAAACAGAAGTAAGTGAGCGAGTGAGTGAGAACGTGAGTCTCTGGGATGTTTGGAGACTACTCACCAAGCGAAGTTTCCAGAAAGTGGAACAGGAGCGTTTTTGAAGATTGTGGACTTCATATTTTACCAAGACATCAAATGCTCATCTCTGCGGTTTCCAGTTTAGTGCATTTTCACCATGAAACATTGTAATACATAATACCAATGAAAAGTGTGCATTCTTGCCAAGTGTTATCATGTGAATTTGTAGTTCGCGCACCACAATTCATTGGTAAAACCCTCGAAGAAGGTGTATTGCTACACAAAGAAACAGCGACTTGCATCACTTGTAGTAAAAAGAGTAGGGCAATTTTAACATTTCCTCACTATCCATATCATGTGGGAGGGAAAACTAGCGGCTGTTTTGTGTAGAAAGTGTCATAATGAGATAGATTAGTTGGACTGGCTTGAAATGAGCAGTGGGTGGATTTCCATTGGGCCTAGTATAGCCCTTGAGGCAACTCATGCACCGCTCTACATTAATCCGGCTTCTTCATGAATTATGATTCCAGCATAAGCTGCTTGCTTTTGTTCTCTCACTTCCGTAACTTTTCTGCCGTGGCGTACCCAATGCTTAGTTTTGGGTGGCAAGCCCTTTGGTCGCCCGACTCATGCGCATGTTCTCATGGCAGTCGTTCCCGCTTCACTGCACCCACGCACTCATGCTCCGGCGCCCCTCAATAGCTACCACCTTTGTCCAGAGTTCAGCCCTTTTCGGTACGTTTATCAGTCTGTCAGGGATGCACGTGTGAGCACGATCCTAATTGCCGTGAGCCCTGAAACATTTTGAAAAATTCCGATTAATTTTGACTGTAAAATTGGCTACCCTTTTTGAGCACAAATTTTAACACACGTCCTACTGCTCAAACAGAGATGTATAACGCATTTCTTACCCCAAGGCTAGAACTGTAAATCAGCCTTAAAAGATAAAAGAGCTTGCCTTCGTGACACTATAGTTTGCAGGATCGCCATTTTAATCCATAACATGGGCTTATGTTGTTAAAGGCGACGGGGATGCTTTACCAGGGCTTTTCAGCAGCTTGGTGAGGCAATATGAGCTGTTAAGCCTGTTTGATATACGTAATGTCTCCACAAACATTAAATATTAGGCAAACGGGCACAACCATCTCCTAGCTCTTATAATCTCGCCCAATCTGAATTACCATAAACTAAAGGAAAAACTTTTCATGGTGAAGTGCTAGAAGTGGAGTTTTTGTACTCGAATCACCTTCCTTTGGAGGAAATTCCATTACAATGGCAATATTCGAAGGTTTTTGTTTAATTTCAAAAAATAACGTCGAATATGAAAGTGTGTAAAGCTCTAGAAAATGTGGTTGGACACGGGTCAATTCATCCCAGTTGAAGTGCTGGTGAGCATTTATTACCTCAAAGGAAGGAGACACCTGAAACTCCACTGCAAGTAAGGTCTCTAATCTTGTAAGATGCACAAAGGATGCGTTTGAATGTTCACGTAAAGTAATTGATCTTATCATAATGCCAGAGAGAAGAGTTACTTAAAGTAATAGTTCGTTGTCAAGATGTCAAGGTATCTGCTGCACACGAGGGGTAAGGTCTCGGGACTGCGAGGTCATTTCGCCTAACGCTTTAATGGCCTGCTATTCTACATGCTTTTATTGCCGTATTTGCGATTTCCTTCCATTTAAAGTGACGATTTTATTGGCTTCCGTGACCCACATTTCCTGGATTTGTGTAGCTGTATCGATGCTCGTTAACATACTTATACGTTTTTGCTATGCAATACACTTTCTTTCTCCCCAGGGGTGCTGAACCACTAAAGTGGGAAAAACGTGTTGGAGACAAGTTTTTCACATCTACATTGGCTACAAGTCATTAAAACCTTCTATCAGTAAAGCAACATCTGTTTGACCTTTTAAAACTAAAAAAGTAAAAAAGAAAAGCTAAGGCTAGCAACATCATCCAGCCTAGCACTCATTAATAATGATCTTAGAAATCTATTCTCATTTTTATGCAGGATTTCCAATCATAACACGTTTGTCACTATCCGACATTATAAGATTCGGTTCCAAATGTACCTTTCACCATCTCATCCACATTTAATTCATTTTAACTCGTGTCAGTAACATTGTGACCAAATGCGATGAAGTGCCCCATAAAATGGTATATTGCGAGAAATGCTTGTGTGTACTTTTGAATTTACATTGCACAAACCATCGGTAAAATAAATCTCCAAAGGGAGGAATAACATGTCTGTGGATTGACCATTAAAGTGCTCTTGGCATGGGTAGAAGCGCAATGTAGCATCTTCCCTTCCTCCCACGGCTAATGGTGACGAAGTGCAGTTATTCCTCCAAAAAGTAACTAATTCATAAACCTCTTACCAGTCAAGAGTATTTGGTTGGATATGATGCTAAAAGTAAAATATTTAATCTCGAAGAACATATTCATTTGTGGAAATGACACCAATCCTACTGTAAGTTAAAAATGGGAAAAATTTGCAGTTACCGGCTATGGCAATTACTGGAGACCTTCAAAGTTCGTTTTCACATGACGTGGCAACGTCGCTCATCTCCCATATAAGTTCTTTGCAGTACGCGAACACAATCTATTACCTCTAAATTGCCTGGAGAAGTGTAGAACGGCATAATCTGGGCGACCATAGAGTCACTGTTGTGCTAAGAACGGCTATTAAATGGACATATTTTCCACAATGACAATCAAAAATGGATCTGACGAGCGTTGATGTGGTTTTCTGTCATAATGCACATGCGTGGTGCCAATTTTGATTGATTCAGTTAGTACCCATCTCCAAACCTAAGCGATACTGCTAGTGATTTACTGTTACAATCTTGATCATTTTATAAGCCATTTTGCTTTCGCATTTTCGCTAATAAACAGGACATTCAAGTCTCAAATCAAATAGCTGAAATCTTGCTTCTAGAATTGATAAACCCAGGTGGTTTAGATTTTTCTATTTATTCCAGGGATGTTCTCGCCGTTAATTGAGCATGCCACTTCGTCACAGGGACAAAAGGGATCCATTTCAAAGAATTCAGTCTTTAGACTGGACCTTTGCAAACCCCGCCATTGCATACTCGCATACTGCAAATAACTACGCCTTACTCCGCATAGAGAAATGCCCTATGGTTTTGCGATTCCACCTAAAAAGTGCTAGATCAAAGTGCATTAAGAAGATACACAGAAAAGCATATTTTTACTGTCCACCGAACTGCAAGACTAAAAAGTATTATACTATCTTCTACCATTATGAGGTAATTCAAAAGTGTCGAGCCGCCAAAAGTGATATAGAAGAAGAGAGCAAGCTAGCGTTTTGACAATACGTAATATTTTTGTTAAAAATAAGTACCAAATTGGATGTAACAAATTATGCTTCTTGGCGCTCCAGCCTCCGCTTTGACCAATCGGGGATCAGAGACGCGAAGGTAATTCGAAACTGCTTGGACATGGCAAAGTATATAACGAAATTGCATGGATACGAGATGACAATTAGAAGGTTGCAAACTTCACGCACCTGAAAAATAAAACTATCCCAGTCGGATCTTCTCTCGAAAGAAACAGGAGGATTTTCTTGATTAGTCTATACACCTGCAGTATAATAACCTCATAAAAATCCAAATGGGGAAGTGCATATCAGCGACTGGAATGGGGGCTCTTTAGTCGATGTCTTTTAAAACCAATGCTCAGCATAATCAAATTCACCTTACTCTTTTATGCTAGTGTAAGGGTAAAATTATGCGCCACGGGAGAAAGCTATTTTGATGTTAAATTTAACAACTTCTCCTCTATGTACAATAGATTCGTTTTCAAGCATATTGCAGTAAGGATGTTCGACAATCCTCGATTCAACTTATATCTTCAACGCTGCTGTCAAGCATAAAAAAAAACGTGTGGTTCAATTTTGGGTTCCAGTGAACGTTTTAAACCTTAAAATGTTCGCTTCGATGCACTGCAGTCTTTGAGTCCCATCTCATCACTGTCCATTGCCAGCTCTTGCACCGACTTCCAGACTACTGATTAGTGCGGCAGGGACTTGGATAACGTCTGCAGGATTTCACCCATCTCAGCGAAGGTGCAAACGGTTTCGCTTAACAGTCTTCGCAGTTAGTGAGTAGGGTGCTCAACAAAATGTTAAAAGTAATTAATTGGTCCTCTGAAAATACGCTAACTTTCCGCTATTTACATCATGAAAAATGGTTAGCTTTGTTCCCCATCTCAAGATTTCTTCATTTTTAGCGAGCATAATTTTAACTTGGAAGCACTAGAATCTTTGGAGACATAAGTTACTTATGAGTAGCAATAACTTATAAAAGTTTTCGAAAAATCTGTAGCTATAAGGGAGCAGAATGTGTGTGTGTGTGTGTGTGATGATACTTAAGTTACTCCATTCTAATCAGCAGCTTTGCATTAAAATATCGCAATTATTATAATTAAGGTTTTCATGTACTTTTTGACTCACCTCACCAAAGAAAGGTGGTGGTGTGGCTTGGAATGCAAGCAGAAGACCATACATGACAACGAGGACAGTGGTGGGAATCTCCACAACTAGAAAAAGCAACAGGACAACCAGCATTATCCTTGACGTCTTGTAGGCATCTCCACTGCTGACTGTTCGCCTCCTAGTGCGTTCTGGGGGTTTGTTCTCCTCCACCTCGATTGGTACCTCTTTCAGCCTTACCTTATCAGCCAGAATTTTTATCTCGTTTCGCTTCTTTAGCAGTTCGTTCCTCTTTCTGGCAATGCTCTTCAAAGCTGCCATCATGTTAGCAGTGAGTATGCACAAAAGAAGGCAGGGGACGATATTAACTGTAAAAGCACGAAGCAGCAAGATGGCAAATTGGATGGGAGCCTTCAGAGGAGTGCATTTAAAGAGCTTTGAATGAACTTCGGTTATGACCCCGAGACTGTTGGTGCATGCCACTGCGCCGGCGTTGAATGTGGTCAGAAAGTTGTTTACGTTGTAGAGTAAGGCTAAAATGATGACAATGACCACACTTGTTAAAACTCCCCGGTACCGACAAATAGCGTAATTACGAACGTAAAGAGGTTTCACAACGTAAATGAACCTTTGTATGGCCAGAAGAACTGTTAGCCATATAGAGATTGTATGAAATAGCGTTGGGAGTGCGACAGTGCAATAGTAGGTGAGGTAAGCCTTGCCTTTTGTAAGATCGTTGTCAAAGTAGTCAGTGAGAAAGGCAGTGTAAATAGGCAGGGGTAGCAGCCCAGTGAAGAGATCTGCCAAGGATATTGCGAGGAGGAGAAAGTTGGTAGGCGTTCGCATGTTCGGTCGGTTAAGTGTGATGCAAAGGAGGGTATTAATTATGATTGTGAGTGCGAGTGAGAAGGGGAGAATGCTTGTCTGTATGAGGTGCGTAAAGGGTCGGTCCCGAGAGGAGAGTCCACGGAGCCAGTCGCAGTTGTTGGGTGCAAGTGTAAGGTGGGTCAAAAGCACGAAACTACCATTTGTGGCACTGGGCTTCGCCAGCCCAAAGGACGAATTTTCGCTGGGCAGGAGGAAATACTTCAGCTCATCGGAGGTTGACAGTTCCAGACCCAACAGCACCTTAACGGGACAAAATTTGAAAAAAATTCTACCCCTCCACTCACTAGAAGCATTGATAATAAAATTTGTTTAACAAATTGCTGGGATTCCGTACTCATCAATCAAAATAAAAGCAGGAATCGCTAAGGTTATTTGAGGCGATCGCGTCATGAGGCCAAAACATATTCCGTTTTTTGTCAAGTAACATCGAAATATTAGCCACAAACGTAGGACTTTACGCAGAATACCTTTTGTTGCCATCTCATATTAAAGGGATGCAGATGAATGCGTTCTACATTGCAGTCTTTCATCATTTTTCTTAACTTACACTTAACATACGCAAAATGGAGTGGCTTTGTAGTCTACCTGAGGATCAAGTCAAAATTTGTCAAGTTAAATGGTCGGAGGAAGTGTGCTGATATTATTTTTCAGCAGCTCATCCAAGTCTAGTTTTGTCTACATCGAATTGTTTTTGATAACTATCTCAAAGAAGAAGTACTTTGATCCTCTTTAACCGAAATCACTTACGTCCGTAAGCGCTCTTGCACATTCCTCGGCGCATCCATGGGAGCAAGCAGAGACCTGACACATGGACATTATACATTTAAAATTTTGAAAAAATACACTCTAAGCAAATGCGCCAAAAAATATTCCACTTTTTTTGCCCACCAACTAATGTGGCTTGACAAAATCGATGGATTCTCCATTAGTTTAGCACGCTTAGACCACTCCCATATGTTTTCACCGAAATCCGTTTGCCACCACCCCAAACATGCTAGAGTGCCACCCACTTAAGGTCCTTCTCTTTTTCTACAACGAAATTTTTATCCACCAGCTAAGTTGTAATCATTTTCAAATACATGATCAGGCAAGAGGATCCCTATACCCTTGATAAGTCCAGTAACTCGAAAGGCCATGAAGGGTGCGGAAAAAGTCGCATTGCATCTTCTTTCTCCTATTCGAAGTATTTTCTGACATTGCAACTGTGCCACATATTTCAACCATAACCGATCATATAATTGGAATGGAATTTAAGTATCTTTGTTTTTTACCAAGGTAAAAACATTCTTCTTTTAATTTACAGGAGCAGCAGTTAAGGTGGTGTCGGAGTGAATTATCGATGCATTCTGGACTCGTTAAAAATAATGTTCTTTGTTATCGTCTATGCTTAAAGTAATCTGGTGCAAAAATGTGGCAGCTGGAAAAGATATTTACGGAGATTTTTGAACACGTCCCATGAAATCTTCCGGTTTCCCTATGCTAGCATACAAGGAACTTCAATGAAATTTTGCCCAATTCTTGGGTCCCAATAAGTTAAAAGTTGCTGGTCTAGTTAGACTTGAAGTTTACTGCCTACTTCGGCATTGATGCTGTAGCTCTGTGATGCAAGAATGGCGCAGTTTGACTCTCAATGAATCATGACACTTATGCAAGTGTACCTCACAGAAGTGCTAAACAAAAAGAGGTGTGTGTTTCCCTCCTCCACTCAAAACAAATGATTAATTAATTTGCGTGAACCGACTTCCACTAAATACGAAAATACCACTGTGTTAATGCGTTCTGCTTAACTACCCACATCTGCTGATTTTGTTTTGCATAACTCTTATAAAGTGCATCTCATATTCAACTTACTGTCAGTACAGATCTCCACTATCTATACATAATGTATAATGCCACAAATAAAAGCAGACTGGAATGTGCCAGAACAGAACTAGGAGATACCATGAAATTGCTAGTCGTGTGGAGCTCAAAAGGAAGCAGAGCAAATGTAAACAAACAAACCTCACTGTCGAGAAACATGAAGTTGGATTCATTTGCATGACACAGCCTGAATGGATCGCTCATCTGATTTTATTTTCCAAACGTTTCGACCTTTTGTTCATAGTATGCTGTGAATGTCAAATCTTGAAACATCTACCTACCCCATTCGTTCCCTTTTCCGATTGGTGGTCTACTGGCCAATCAAAGGAATAGGATTTTCTGCTGCCATTTTTGGGTTATAAAGCAAACTAAATTTGCCGAATAGCAATAGTGTAGCATTGGTGAAGTGAGGACCTGAAGACAAAATGAGTGATTGATCAATGTAACGGTCAACGGAACATAGGGGTTAATTGGAAGCTCTAATAAAAATGGACTTCCTGTTAGCGCAGGTTTTAAGGAAAAAGCCTTAGTAATTTGGCCAACGTTGGGAATGTTGGTATGCTGGTAAGAGGGCTTTCTGCCTAGTAGTGTGCGGCATCGTTCCCATTCATGGACGATTCTTGTCTACTGAGCTTTTGCCCAGAGAAATAAAAGGAGAGGGGAACTAGCGTCCACAGAGTACACACCGGCTACTTATAAACTCGGCAAAGTGTGAAAAGATTTTATCAGGTTGGACACAGTTTACGCCCATCGTAGATTGGATTACCAGCATTTTACGTTTACAAAGAAGATTCACACATTTAGCCTTAGCAGCAAATCACGCTGATGATAAGACTTTTACAAAGAGCTGACCTATTCATGCTTGCCGTAGATCTTAAAATACACCCTTATATTAATCTCTTTTTTAGTTAATAGATTCGTTATGTGCAACCAAACGAAGAAATGCGAAAGGTAATATGGAGTTGGCCATTGAGTTATTGCTTCAAGTTTTCAAATGTCTTCATTCACACTGCAGAATACAGCATAAATCATTTGAATTCCTAGAGCTTTTGGTACCGTTTTTGAATGCTTTTCGCCTAAGAACAATAACTGTTGTAATGGGGAAGTTTATGCATTTCGATACTTTAACCGATGGTAACTTCACCCTAATGACGGGCGTTTGAGTGCCTTCTTTTACCCTCACATTATTCTTCCGTATGAAGTAGCTTTATTAAATAGTTTCCATCACTTGCCACCAACGATTGTCTTGTGGCAAGTTTGCGAGGTTATAGTGTGATCATCAGGGAAAAATGCATAAGTAAATAGGATTGTATTATGGGGTGTGTAAACCATTTCTTAAGCTATTTTTATACCCCATTTCATGCACTTGAAAATCAAAATAAAAAGAGTAGGTTATTGTTTCCCAAAGGTTCCATACACTCCTGTCAAAGGGAGCTTTCTAAGACGAGAAGTGCCCATCAGATAAACAGAGGAAATATCAAAGTTTCTTCTGTGGCGCGGTGTTCCATTTGTCTGGTCATGGGCCTTTTTAAGGTAAAATTATTGAAACCAAGCTTCAATTGCATCGAGATGACACTATGTAGCAGAAGTTAAAATCAAAATAGGGTTGTTTTTCCATAGGCTCACTTTCTTTGGTTTTGGGAAAGCACCGTGGGAAAGGAATTGCAAGCAGCTCATTCACTAGTTTATTGTCGAAGGCGTTATTATTATTCTTATTTATTTGATTAACTATTGGTAATGATGACACATAAGTTAAAGTTTACGCATTGCGTTTTCGAATCTGAATTGATGAAAATGAACTATCACTGTCACTGGCACATTCTGGGCTCTGAAAGTGTATCAAATCCTAAACTTGTGGATGTGAGTCATAATTTAGTCATTAAAAATATTACTGACATTGTTTTTTATTTGGCTCCCGGTTAAAAATAGGGTGAAGGATTAAGTGAAAGGGAATGCTTGTAAATTACGTGACCAAGGCGTTCATCAATCATTGGGATGGCAATGCAGTGGAAGTTGGAAACAGATTCTACATTCAGCTTGGCCAAATGCAGATACTCGGGAGAAGTGGGGCTTAATCAAACTAAAAATGACACCTGTACAATTAAAAAGTAATAGTAATTCATAACTGACAGCGAAAATGTCACATGATGCTGTCCCACTTCCAGCATTTGTCAGTGCTCCCTGTTTCTTCCCCTCCCCCCCCGAAAAAAAAAGTGAAATGCAGAACTCACTTCTACACTCATTCGTGGTTACACGGGTATATTTAGCACATGCTCGGGATAAGAGCTGGTAGTTTTTCCCAACTCACCTGCTACCACTTTTCAATAAACGTGAGGACACTAGTCTAGGGAAGTAACTGTACTCATAGAATAACATAAACTTACTCTTGTGTGCATGACGGCTTAAATAATACAAGAGTCTGTAATTAATTACTCAATCGTCTACATCTCATTGCACCATAAACAGTCCACTTAGAAAGGAAAAACGTACCAATTTGATTCTGTGAATGTGGCTGCCTTTTGGCTTGGGCAAGTCGTATATACAGTTCATATTAGAAAATATGTACAAAGGAATCAAAAGCTGAAGCCCCTATGAGGTCTTACGCAAGTATAAAAGTTTAGTGACTTGGTGGAGGGTAGAATTACAAACCGTAATGATGTGGGAGTGGAGCCACCGCCGTTTAGTCCGTTCCTCCTAACCACATGAGGATCCCCCTGCCTTGTCTGAGAGTTCAGCTTCCATAGTTTCACACTTATGGCGTTCAAAACTCTAAAATAATACAAAATTTTGCAAAATTACAGATAGCCTTATTTTTTGAAATTATAAACGCATATTTTAACTCTCTATTGCGATCTTTACTCCTGACAATAATATATGTGGCAAGCGTGTATAAATCACTTGCTAGGCTTCACCCAACGCTGACATTACAAACCTGATCAACCACCAATGACTTGCCTGCTTGATTTGGACTTAGCACATGCCATTGCTTGAATGTCATCCATCCACCTAACGTGAACTGATCACCAAACACCTAATTAATCTTCTGGCACCTCCCATCGATCACCCTAGTAATCCTGTGGAAAGCTAAAAAATTCATTGCTTTTCCTCGATCCAGAGAACTATTAGTGAATGGCATTAATAGCTCAAATATACTTGTACGGTTTTTAAGATTGAAGTTCCCCCTTGATTTGCTCTACAGATTTGCCTTATGCACAGAATGCTTGATGAAAGTGCTCTATTCAAAGAACGACTAGATTAATTTATCCAAGTAAAGTGGAATAATTGATGCCAATGTGGAATGACAGATGCTTGCGTCTCGTTTTCAATGTTCTTCCTCCTTTGCTGGGAAGCCAAAGCGATGCGCCTTGGTCAATCAAGTGCACTCACCTGAATTGGTTTTTCCACTTCAATATTTTTTTGTACTCATTTATGTTACATGGTATTACTAATAGCTTCATCCACTGTGCAACCATAAAACTCGTCAAATTCGACCAATACATTGCATCTCACCCCATTCAAGCACCCTGGTATAGCATTTTCAGAGCTTATCCAAATAAATGCTCAGCATTATCGGATGTACTTCTGTATAAAAGTACAACAGCTTGTTTAAGGCAGCTAAAACAACAATGCGTTTCCGTTGTTGTGAGCATTTTCAAAGAGAACAGCAGGTTTTGAAATTGATTGCAGGGGAGACATCGTATACACCCCTACAGGTTGCAAGATTGAGTCACGAGCCCTGCATAAGATGTCTGTAACACTTTGTGTGCTTGGACTGCAGATTTCGGTGACTTGGGTAGCCATGTTGTACTAGCCGGTTGGCTGCTTCCAGAATGTGTGTATTCAGCCCTAGTCCCGTGCCTTCTTTTACCTTCAAGGAAGTCTCGAGACGCTTCAATGGTAGTGGAAGCGAATATTTCCTCTACTTCACCGAAACGACCCTCTAACTTTGCAATCGATTTAGTCGCTTTCCTAAATAATTATGATAAACTTTGGATTTTTCGATTAGCTCCGCGTACGATACAGTAAAATTGCGTTTAGTCAAACCTCAGCGATTTTAAAAAACACATTTTATCTATCTATTCTATTGGAATTCGCAAGATCTGATTAGAAGTGGTATAGATTTCGAATCTCGAAGAGGCAGGTGCATTCATTGGTTCTTGAGGGTAACGGCTGTTGAATTCCGGAAATGTGCCACTGAATCCCCACTGGCGTATAACTCAGCCACCACATACTAAGGCAATAAATTTTTTGCAGAGCTTTGACCTTCCGAGATAAATTTAACAGCACATAAAACCTCGTGTCGTAAATCATCTTAGAAAGTCCAACATACTAAATTCAACTATAGTAATTTACACATGACCAAAATATTTGGACTATCATTACATTATTAAAATTGGATTTTGGCCATTTCAATGCACATGGCTAAACCACTAAACAATGCATCTAGTGCCAGAGTTCCTGGAAATTTTAACCATAGGTGGAGTTTTTCGACAGCCCAGATGTCTCAATTCTCCCTAATTGATTAAAACTATGGTTTTTTTACCTTTGTAGCAGCTTAGCGGGTCACAGTCAAGTCTTTCTGAAAGAAAAACCAGACGAGATTCCAACTCTTAGGTTAGTTCAAGTCATTTTTCATTCCACTCTCAATTATGTCGACTCGCTTTTATAAGACAGTTACCGGTCTATAATCCCACACCAATTCTATTACTTAATTATTGTTCTACAATGCAAACAAGTAGACCGCGAATCCTTAAAGCTGAACCGTTTTTTTTTCACCAAGATCCTAACGTTCTATTGTGTAAGTATTATCCGAAGTTAGAAATGGTGTCTTCATTTTTACCTTGGCTATTCCTCTATCGGTATTGACAGTTGCTGTTTCTACTTATTTTATACAATGTCCTCCAAGAGCAGAAGAATAATTATTTGCAAGTCTTGACTGCAAAATTGTAAATAACCTTCTCTTAGTCCAGTACTGAACATTTCAATTTTTGTTCCTGAATCTGTAGAATAATCCAACCTTATCTGCTTATAACACTTAAATGCGTTATTTCTGCCAGGCAGTTGTGATATGCGCAATGAACGCAAAACCTTCCTCTGATGTACCTTGAGAAATTCACCAGATCCACAATCTGTAGTTTCTTTCAAATAAGGGCAATGACTAGTATTTTACCATGCGAAAGGCACTCCTGGCTACGATGAAACCTAATTGTCGAGTTGTGATTTCAGTTACCCTTGAATGCTAACTTTTTCCGCTTGATTCTGCTCTGGTGGAAGCTCATTGCTTAAAAAGTCGTCGGTTATTAAAAAAAGGGGTTTCATAGTACCAGAAAAGAGGTAGTATTAGATAGTTCATGCAATTTTGTTTTGAAATAGTTCGAAAAGAGAAGCATTTTTACCTCTCTTTTGGCAACAGATCATCTCAATTAAGGTGCCTTGCATAACCAGGTGACAAACGATTTCGAAATTTTGTCATACGACACAACGGCAAATAAAATTGCTACAAAAATGAGCTTTGAGTAGATTCAATCAGACATTAACACTCACTCACAACTCTACCGAGTCTTTCAAACATCAACATTATTATAAAAGGACGAACTGCAGCAAATATCAGTCATTTGCAGTCAAAAGTCCTTAAACCCAGATATCTCATTTGGGGTCTCCAATTACGAGCAGTAACGCATACGGATAGTGATGCCCCAACTCCCCACGCACTGATCGTGCGAAATACCGAATGGGCACTGTTATCACAGAGAACTTCGCTCAGAATGGACCGCGTATTGTAAATAAATTGTTTCCACCGTTTGGCCTTTTCATGCGGGATAAACGACGAAACCGGAGCACTTCAGTCCCTCCCCTCAAGATTGAATAAATCAAGGCGACAGACGACTAGGCTCCAAGTGCGACTTTCCGCGTCCTCGAATGTAGATTCCCAAGGCGTAAATCAACTCCTCAAGAGGAGTAGCGTAAAACACTTTGCTCTCCCCGCAACCTCCAATCCCTACTCTTTTCTCAGCCCCCAACGTGCTCATCGATGATCCATGCAAAGTGCCCCAAATGCAGCGAATTTTTGAACTCTTGTTTCCCATGACCCTCATGCAGTCGTTCCGTTGACCGAGAATTTTGAGAGTGCCAACATACTCCAAGTGACATTTGGCGATGCGTAGATAACCCACACTGAGAAGGATTTTAACAAGTGATTTCAAACACCTACTACTCCTATTTCAATAGAAAGGTGAAAAGACGCAGAGCATCCGATGACTTAGAACAGCCATTTTATTTCAAGTCACAAACACAATATATGCATGTAACAACAACAGGGAGGCGCTGATCGTATGGCTGTGATCGGAGGAGGCAGTACGCCCAAAATGTGTGTGTGCGTGAATGCGGAGAGAGAGGGCGGAGGGCATGTATAAAACCACGGGAAGGGAGAAGGGACAGTAATGGCACATTAATACGTCGTCGCTACCCGAAGTGATTGGTGGGAATGGTAGTAATGTGTTGCTGCGGCTGTTGCTGACGACAACTGAGATCGTCAGAAGAAAGAGGACCATGGCGGATGATGTGGCGAGGATAAAAAGGAAGATTCAAGGAGTTGATTGAGTGATTGTGTCAAATGGCGAATTTACATAGTGCGAGAATGAACCAAGAGAAAGAGAGGAAAGGAGAGAGAAAGAGCAGGGAACGAGCATGCAAGAGGGCGAGAAGGCGCGACTACACTGCGATAAGCTGAGACAAAAGCATCACTTAGCTGACAGATGTGCACGGAGTCGAGGGAGAGCCCATCTCTTGCAAGACCCGGTCAAGCCACTTGAGCGGCTCGTTCAGATGAAGTTCAATCCAGCAGGGTGTGCTGGTAATGGTTTGCCGACTGCAAAGAAAGGCTTCGAGTAGAGTAGCTAAAACTAGCCCACATGCTCTGATCCAAGCAACTGCAAACATCACAAATGGGAGGTGCAAATCTGCCGAGTACAGTCGTGCCTTTAAAGAATGTTATTTAGGAATTCGCTCACTGTAGAGCCAACTAGTTGGGGCAATGCCTTGGATGGTGCCCAAACGGCTAGTTCTTGCATGCTGCCGAAAGCAACTTTCCACCGGAAGTTGCAGCGAAAAAGATCAGCAGCATGATGCCCTGAAACTGCTATTGATTATTTGGAGCCGAAAACGAAGGCATTTTGAAGATAAATTATAGTCAAGCCATTATCTCTAATTCCAAGAGACGTTCGAAAGCTACCATAGATCAACTTTTATTACAATCTCCTGGCAATGCCATAACAAAGCTAAGTCCCAAGCATCGAGCTTGATTTGATTTTATGCAATACCAAATAAAGTACTGTTTTCACTTTCTCTTGAAAATGCGAATGCACTGTTGGGAAAATGAGGCAGTTTTAATTCAAGACGTGCGCTGCAGTACATAAAGAAACGCAATTTGTTTTGCATTAACGCAGGGATCTTGGAAATGTACCTCCTAACAAAGGGCTTTAACCTTGCGTGCGCTGGAGGAGTCACTTGAGAGGCGCCTCAACAATACTTAACCAAGGTTTAAATAAAAGCCATTTTATAGGTAGATATTGAGTCAGAAGAACTCAATTAACTGTGAACTGCAATGGCAGTGGATCCAGTAAGTAAAATAGTCAAATGTGTAAGGACCTAGGTGGAAAACACGTCAGTTGCATACATGCCGACTTTTAATCAGTTTAAGAACCAAAGAAAGGCGTTCCTCAACAAACGTTCAGATGGTTATGCTTTAAAGTGACTGCAAAAAAGGAACTGCAGATCTACTACAAGCATCAAAAAGTCAAACGTAAACGACATTCCATAGAGTTATCCGAAACAAGCAGTGCCATAGCAGCGAATAAAAATCTCCCTTTTGGCAAATTAAAGTAACAAAACAAAATGTTCACCTAATTGTTGTTATTGATAATAGATGAAATGTCACCTGCTAAACTACATGAGAGTTTCTGAATAGACACAATTAAGCGATTTGAAGAACAGATAGGTCAAGCGTTTAACGTATCGCTGAACATTCTGTATTTGAACAGGGATTTTTACTCAAAGCGTTGAATAGGGTAAAAACGATGACTACCAACACAATAAGGCATTTGAGACTCGGGGTGAAAGGCAAAAGCTGTCGTAACCTACCGGTAGTCAGCGCCCCATCCTTTCACGAAGCTGATTCGAATAAAACACATATGAGTGAGGGAGAACACGGTTTCGTAATTTCTGGTAACTGACTGTGACAGCAAATCCGCGAATTCACGGTTATCGAAAACACGAAGATTGCAACCTAAAACCCACAGAAGGCATTGCTATTACCAATCTTAGTAATGAACTCTTATGCAATGCTATTTCAAATATTATACTCATCAACGAATAGTGAATAAAACACAGAAAGGGATTTATACCAGTTAAAATGTACACACATTTATGAGAAATCAAATGTTTTCGAAAGTACTTAGCATAGATTTATACTTTTACAATTTGAAAACCCTTTCAGTAAACATGCAACCACAGTGCAAAATGAGATGGTAGAAAAATAAACCCATCGGCTTACGCGGAGGAACCTTGACTACGGTAGCAGGATGCCAGTTGTTAAGACGATTGCAACTCGGTGACTGGACGAAAATCGCCGCATCGCTCAGACACTCAACAAACACCTCTCCCGATATATAAAGCAGATTGAGGCCACGACCTGCGAATGGGAAGGAAGCATTGCGGCTGATCTTTCCCAATTTATTGGAATTCCCCACGCATTTACACCAATGTTACAACTCGTTATCGGTTGAAGAATAAGAATGGAAGAATCCCTTTCGCCTAGTCTCCTATTCAGTCAAGTGTCGCAAAACAATTCCCAACATCCCAATGAAGAACGATGAGTGCCTATCCCCGCGCTTCACACTAAAGCGCGTGTACTTGCACTGGAGGTCAAGCCTGAGGTCTGTACGAGGACGCAAACAAGGAAGGGAGCACAATTCGCTGGAAAAGGATGTGCATCTCGTGGAATACCAATATGCCCATTTAATTAATACACCTTTGTTATAAAGTGCAAATTTCAGTAAATTATTCACTCATGAGCAACATTTATGCACCGACAACGCCAATGCTATTAAAATTTACACATTCAGCAACACATTGGAGAGATTTTAATAAAACGCATAGTAGTGTATTCAACAGACACTACATTGAAAGCGTAACCCTCTTCATATAATGGTACTTTTTAATAACAAATAGGCTCTTGAAAGATTTACTGCTTTAAGGAATGAAAACTTTGAGGTGCAGTATTCATCGAGGCGTGGGAGTAGAAAGAAATGCTTTCGATGGGTGCGTTGCCCACTCAAGAGGTTGCTTTTGGAGCATCAATTTCCGGGAACTTTAATAAGGACCCTTTGCTTTTAGCATCCATGTTATAGAAATTCTAGTCGATATAATACTATACCAGTTATTTTACCAGACGATAAATGATGCAGATATCAATTGAACGTATTTCCATCTCCAATTAACAAGTAATAAGCCGTGACGTAACAGGAATTTACGACAAGCATGCCATTGGACTTTTGCTATGTTTCACCCCAAAAACACAATTCAGCCTAAGCACATAGGACCAGTGCAAAACTCACCAACTGCCCTTCACTTTATGGCCTCAAATATCTACACGTAGTATAGGGTGTTACATGTGAGTATTTCTAACCCAAGACGGGGTGCTGCCTCACCAATGAGGTATTTTTTAAAAATAAAGATGTTTAGGCACTGGTGAATTCCTTTGCCAAGAGTGAAATAACTGCCCATCAGTGTCGATTTATCGAACGTGAGGGGGCAACAACTCAAGCTGAGCACATCAACAGTCGAGCGTCCGTAGTGCATAAGGGTCAACGTACCTTAGGAAAAAGTGGAACAAAGTCAAATCACAACTATTAAGCATGCTTGAGAAGGGAAATAATACGTATAGCAAGGAAATACGACACGGGAATCCTAGCAATGGTAAAATTAAATTATATGGTCAGAACAAAATTTAACAGTTACAATGATTTGGGACTTCATCGGTTAGAATGGAAGCACTGCAGAGTTGAAGGCCCCTAAGTTGCATTTACTCTTCAATTCAATGATAAGCAGGGATACTACTTAAATAGAGCCTTACATTAACTCGGTTCACGAAGGCATACGTCTGTACGGTTGCGATGCGGATGAAATTCCTTTCGGTCACTAACGCTGTTTATATTCATAAATACTTCCCCGATTTAACTAACAAATGCACCAATAAGGGGGACTCGTTGCTCAAAATAGATTGCTAAGTAGCTTCAAACGGAATCCTCTAGAACGGTATACCATTTGACCTAATGATAACAGTAACCAAAATGGAAGAAATAAAGGTCAAAGTATGGATCAATGAAGCGTGCTGTATGAATTTGGTGGGTGGGTGGTGTTACACTTCAAATAAAATTAGCCGAACATTCAATTCTTACTAAAAAAATACATGAAAATTATTGGGTGTGGCACAATGGACTCAATTATGTCTAAAATAACCTTCCTGTAAATCTAATGAAGCCTAACAAGTTGCAAGGCCAACACCAATTTCACCTCAAGTGAGGGACAATTTGCAACAGACTGCGCATCCTCCTTGATGTAATTCAAGCAGTTCGTCTACAAGCCTTTTGTAGGGGCAACTTATAAATGGCAACGGCGCCGTAATGCCATTAAACTATAAATGAGTGGCATGAGTAACTGCCGAGTAAATGCATGTATCCCACCGTTAATATATAGAATCGGATGCATTAGATTTCATCAGCAATTGAATTAACCGCACAGGCGCTGCTCTGCATGAGAGACGCATTGAAGGTTAAGCCATTTAAAAAAGAGTTGCATCAGTCTCTATGGGGAAATCAATATCGTGCCAAGGTCTCGAGGACGCGCAAGGTTTTGATCCACGGCCTTAATAAAGCCATAAGTATGATACGTTGCCGAAAACGGGGACAGGTTTGTAAGAAGAGTAAGGGGGAGAACGCTAACATCTACAAGCACCGCCAAAGTTCCCACCAAGCTCTATTATCGCTCATAAGCTTGACTTATAAAGTCTACGTTGGCCGAAAAATTTTTCCGGCATTGAATGAAAGGCTACTGAAGAATGTGAATGGAGTAAACCGAAGCCATAGAAGCGCGAAAACGTGTCATTCATCAAACTATTAAAGGAGCACCTTGATTTATCGTTTTGATGACGTCTACGAATAGGATAACCGACTGCCTAATGGTCACGAGAGCGGAAGTCAATTAAAGTCTATTCTGCTATCTGATGGGTGGTTTACATAGCTATTCCCAGAAGTACTAACAACAGCGATAAGAGCATTCTCCAATAATGTAGTAGCCAATAGCAAATGCATAAACAAGGCCAGGTACCCACCTGTTCCATGTGGGCAAAAAATTAAAAACAAGCAAACCATACGAATTAAACATTTCTTACCAATGTGGCGACGAGTCATATCAACTTGAGGTGGACGATTCACGTGACTGAGTCCGCCTAGACTGAATCTTTCTGTGCCCAAAGACGGCGCCGTAAATCCATCTACGGTAAATTTGGGTTTTGAGGCATGAAAAACGTCACCGACACGGTTGTTTAGCTCGTAATAGAACACAGAGCACCAATTCTTCAACGAAGGCGTCAACGGCACGTTTGCAGGATGAGAAGGGACCGGGGGATTGGGATTGGATGACTGAGTGTTCTCGACGTTAAGGTTGCTGGTCGAGTATTCGTCGAAATGCTGTTGGCGCTCACATTCTCCCTCCAGATGACTCCATCTTCCTAATGAAAAAAGGTGTTAAAACGGAGAGTTAGGCTTTCGCTTATTCTTTTCAAACTTTTCGGTAAAAAGAAACTAGTGTTACCCAATCAATTAGCTATAAATATCTAAATTGTGCCGACTTGTTAGTGAGGCAGGTTCACTAACGGATTTTTTTGTCACGTTAATCTTTGGAGAAAGCATTAACTGTGGCGCCTGACTCCTTTGTAAATAGTAGCAGAGGGGATGCCAAACTCGCATACCATTTCCACTGCCATAGTTAAGGAGCCATAGAAACAATATACAGTAGGCATACCTTAGTCAGGCAACTCAATATCAGTTGCATTATTATAAAGCTTAAAATAATTAATAAAACGAGGTTGAGTGATTAGTTCGTTATAAATTAAACCAACTGTGATTTGACTTGGAAATCTCTTACCGAACAGCATAGCAAAAAAACTATTTTGTGTTCTGTTACCCTTTAGAATAACAATGACCCCCAGTTTGGGAAGTGGTTCTTAGTATTGGATAAACCAACAGTTGGAAAAGCAGCGAAAGAAAGAGACTGAATTAGCGGAACTAGTTCACTCAGCCAATGTTAGAGCACAGAAGAAAGTGATAGGGTCAGACGAATAACATCCACTGTAAAAGCTTCAAACGAGGGATTCGCGTAGTATGAGAATATTCTTATTCCATCATCTACATCGGTCAACTCCGCGTACGGATGCGTCTGTGAGACACGTCTGAACACGAGATGCGTGCGCAGTCTGGCCACCTGGCGGTTCGTCGGTGGGGTGGCACCGCAAACCTACGTGCAGGATGTCATGGCTACATGTGCGCATTATCGCACATGCTCGCACACACGCACACGGTTTGCACATGTGCAAGCATGCGTGTATGCGACGCCCAAAGGTGATATATTGCAATCACTGGTGTCTGCATACCTGCAAGGCGATGCAATCGACTGGAAAAGCGGGTGGGAAATTGAGGAACTGCAAGTGGCGTGATGTGCATCCGCGCGAACCCAGGCGGAGCGGCAATGGAAGTAGGATGACCAAGGGACGTTAGAGGAGGAAAAACACGACTTCAGATACGTGAAGTGCACGTGAACTCGTTAATCATGCGAAGTGTACTTCAAACGTCACCACATCGCCACCGCTGAGATAAAACAGCCTGGCTAAGCTCCAGCTAAGATGGTTCACGGATCCTTTACCAGTTGAAGTAACTTCAAGGAATTGAAAGTAAGATATGAAGAGCCCATACATTCAGTAGTATGAAAGCAGGACTGGCAACCAGAGACAAAATTACTGATAGTCTCTTTCAACAAGCCCAATGGGAACAAGGTTACATTGGTGAAAAGGATGCGTGCTCATAAATAATGTGAATGAAAGTAGTTCTGTGGACAGTTAATGCTTGACGGTCTAAGTGTTGGATAAATAGGTCCGATTGGTGCTTTTGGAAATAACTCAAATGCCGCAGGATGGGGAAAAAAGTAATGCGAACGGATCAATTAAAGAAACTTGCCATTACTGCTATCCCCGACTGGCATGACCTGTTGGCGATCGTAGGGCTGAACTAGAGGGTCCCCATAAAGTGTACCCGAATGCGGAGGCAGAACAGTCAGACCGTCTGAGAAGGTACTACCGCTAGCACCGCTAGCTACGCTGGGCGGACTCACGAGTCGACTGCTGTCACTTGAAGATGTATAGTCGGATGCGGCACGATGGAGAGCAATATTGGACATTATTGCTGCAACTGAATGGTTTCAGGTGTCGAAACCGAAATTCCGCGAATTTGCCTTAAAAAAAGGTAAAGAACAGCAAGTTAGTGGGTTGAGCTAGCACAATTACATTTCTACTTAAGACTAAGAGATGAGCATTTGTAATTGCCTTCTCAAGACTCCAACTTGTGAAGTCATCAAGGAACATGCAAACAAGTAGGATTGCAATAAGTTTTTCCCACCAACACTCACTAAGCAAACCTCCACGACTATACCCCCACCCAATCATGTGAGCAAGATTTTGAAAATTGGATGGATCCATAACACTCTATGGACCAGCGTGAAATGCTGCATTCTTTCACATCTTATGAAAGCACGTTCGCATTTGGCCTTTACCGAGTTGTAGACGATTTGATTGGTTACCAATATGGTTAAGTGGACAAAGCCAGGCAATTTTATGCTACTACATTTTAAACTGAAACAGTCGAAAATTAACAAAAGGGTATGAACAAAAATATTCGTTCTTGAAATTCAGTAGGCACAATGTTGTTTTTCGAGAGCACTTATCATCGATATTGGTAGACTCATCAAGAAACCGGAGCAGTGAACACTTAACTGACCCACTTTTGATCTTCAAATACGAAGCTAAATTTCGCAGAAGTAGCTGGTTCTAACTTGAATTATTGATGATAGCAAAGAAAAATGAACTATTTATGTCTTGAAAACAAGGTACGGACACCAGATAAAACTTATAGACAGTGAGAAATCAGTAACATTCAAACGAAAAATGGCGACAAACGACAGGCAAATATTTGCATTTTCAACGTTTAACAACATGCATACAAGCAGGAAATAAAAAGCAGAAATAATGTAAATCTGACATGGGCTACATTCTTCCTCAGTCGTATAACAGCTCGGAAATTCGAACGAGGAAAAGATTATTTTTGACCTGTTTTTAATGTGAGTGCTCTCGAGCGCGAGAGCAGGCAGAAGCGCCGCCGTTGCACAAACGCTAGTTCGCCGACCCTGGCGGGAGACAGGCCGTTTGAAGATCAGAGACAAACGTGCGCGCACAGCGTCGGTGCGTACGCACCTACACGCACGTGCTCCCACGAGCGTAACGCACGAGGCTTCAAAGAGTATGTGAAGCAGCCACGATCAACCAGACTACTCGTTGTGCTGCCCTTTCCGCCTGCTGGGTGCGTGCGCATATAAGTAGCGGGAAAAGCCAGACAGCCTCTCTAGTCCATCAACATCGTTACTGAGAGAAAGTAAGAATTCGACGGGAGTGTAGAGGCGGTCGCTGAGTTCTACCTTGATGCGTTATTGATCAGTAGTGGTGGTGGTAGATTTAGTAGCAGAAATGAGGAAAAGAGGACCTTTGGCTGTGTGTAGCGAGCTGTCTACAAAGTGCCGATAATGGTCGTAGCAATGACGGCGAAAAAGTCGAAATCGCAAGCTGACAGGAAATCTCTGAGACGGAGACAGCTGAGAACAATGCTGCGCTTCCGTTACAGTGCCCTGACTAAGCTAAATGGGTTTAGTAGGCGAAAGAAAATTACTAAGTAGGGCTTTTTTTGAAGAGCATGTGTATATGTAAATGAAGACACTACATTATACTTCAGATCTGCAACGCATTCAATGCATAGCTGGACTTGGGAAAATGTCGCTGTATGAATGAAATAATATTCTAACTAACCAACTAAGCTGAATCCCTTAGTTTGTTGGAGCAGAAAGGTAGTTTCCAGAGGATTTGGGGAGATATCCCAAATATTCTTCGCTAATAAACCACGTAAATTCATGGAAAAGAAACGACAGACTCAACAGCACCTGCGATTGTAACCCACTGGCATTGAACAAATTGTGTTTCGGTCCAGTTCACAATCCCTGAAAATTTATCTGGAAGGTAGCTTATAACAGACCAAATTATTGCAAGATTATTTGTAAGAACAAGGGATTTGAATAATGATAGGACCAGGTTTTGACCAATATCAACCCGATTCAGACTGCAACAGTGCCCGTGCGTAGAGTTGCCCATAAGCTCTAATAGACGTAAATACAATATTACAACCAAACTTTGCAATTCAGTTAAAGTAAGCATTATTACCTACTGGGAAGCAATTACCCATTCGTCAATCAAACAATGGACAACAAAACATGTGCAGTGAGGTGTTCTATCAAATGCAAAAAAGTTACTGCTTTCGCTTAAGTGAGGATAGTAAATAATGGCGCTAGTAAGCACTTGAAACACAATGAAAAAACGGCCTTTCAGCATAACTATGTGATAAAGCTCTCGTCGAACTAAAGTTGAGTAAACTTGCAGTTTTTACTCAGCACGACCCCGAAATATAGAAAAAGAAACTGCTGCTTAATTGGCAAGTCAAAGGTGACGATTAGATTGATCGCAGTGCTTAAACTGGATGCCAAACAACAGAAAACTACGTAAAATCAGGACTGAACGCCCACTCAAAAAACGCAAGCTCTTGCAGGAAAGAACTGCAATATTTTTTGAAAGGAATAAGCCAATGATTTACAAACAAACCCAACCATACCTATAAGGGTTTAGATGACCATAGACCCACGAGCGAAACCGCGGAAACAATGTGACCCAACTCGCACCAATGGCAAATGAACCAAAAAAGCAGCCATATTAGCTTCTAGGTCACATGCCACCAAGAGTTAACCAATGCATGGCATTATCATTCAAATATATTCCATTAAGGAAACGGGTGTTCAATATAACCTAATCTGTTTCTTTTTGCATTATCGCCACACAATTCACTTTCGTTTAAAATAGTTCACAAAAATAAATGCACGACGCGCTGTTTTAAGAAAGTTTTTTTAATGTCTGTTTTAAGGTGGGTGCAACCCAATGTTTAATATCAGTGTTGGAATGCATGAAATAAAATAAGTAATAGGTCTTGCATACTTATAAGTTATGCATTTGTACATTACGAAGGTTACTTGCCTATTCGTAAATAAAATAAAGAAAGCAGGCAAACAAATGTCGCAAAAAAAACGGATGAATTAGAGGCAAATCAACTAGTTTGAATTGTGTATATTTTCTCAAGTATGAGGCCTTTCATGTGCTTATTTGTTCGCCATTGCTTTTCTTCTCCCTTACATCACTGCCGAATAAATAACTATAGGCCATGCAAGCATTTGATGTAGCGTCCCGAGACTTCCTTTACGGTAAGAGAAGGCACAGTACTAGAGCAGAATATATACTCTGGAAACAGAGGACTTGGGGTTTGTTGGCAGGGCCCAAGTGTATGTGTCACGTATGGGAGAATCTCTGGCATCCCATAACAGAAGGACTGAGATCGACGTCCATCCTCGGCACATCCATCCCCACCCCCTCATGTTCTGCAATGAAGCTACTAACAACTGAAGCGACGCTAACCGTGAACTCTAAGTCCAGTGGAACTGCCAAGAGGGGTCGGCGCCGTTGTAGTCAAGCATCCTCCGTAAGCTCTGTCTCAGGTCCGCGGGCAACTCGCCTCCCTTCTCCAAAATGCCTATCTACAGATGCAGAATGTGCAGGACGCCATTCGATAGCATCGTTTTATGCTTTGCACACATGGATCGCATGCATCTTGTTCTATGAGGCCCAGTCGCTCCATTTGCTCAGGGTTCTACGATACTCTCGGGTTTATCCCACGGCATCAAAAGGCATGGAACCACAATATGTGTTGTGTGTGTTTCGGTTCTTTCGGTGAATTTGATTCATGCCTCCATCATTTCATTGGAACACATTTTCATGAGAGAGGAAAATTTTAGAATTGCGCCTTTGCTTCACTGAATGCTATGCGCTGATTACGTTGTAATGGCTGGCACGGGAGGCTGACCGAGGAGAGCGTCGCGAACGACGATCGGAGGAAGAGAGAGGCTGTGTGATACTTTGCTTGTTCGAACTGCCGGTTTCATTGACTTGGGTGGCCATGTTGTACTAGTCGGTGGGTTGGCCTCCGGGCCATGCCAGCAGCCCCCAATCCCTCCGTTCTCAGAATATATGCATTCTGTCCTAGTACTATATCTTCTTTTACATTCAGGGAAGTCCTGGGATGCCACACTTAATGTTTATTTCTTCCATGTTAATTTCTTGAAATTCCTCAAGCAGTGTTCTGGCTAGTCAACTCTTGTTTTTGGTAAAGGACCACCTTTTGCCCCCATCATCGTACCTTGGCAGGTAGACTGATCTCCGGACCGTATGGGTAGCTTCAAGCTCTACTTTATGTCGAGTATATGTATCCTGCCCGAGCATTGTGTCCTTTTCTATCTTCAGGGAAGTTTCGGGATGCTACATTGATGGTAGCAGAAAGTGAGCTCATTTTTCAGGGCAGCCATCTCAATTATGACAAGGCAGGCGAAGTGCATATGCCATCGACTGGAGAATCGGTGGCGACCCATTACAAAAGAGCTTAAAATGACGTCTGCTTTCGGAAACGGCTCCAGTTCCGCATTCAACAGTAATGCTATTAACAACGTAGGCGCCATTAGTCGTGAACTATCTGGAAAGTTTCGTCGCGAGATTCTTTACCATACCGTTATGGAGACGTCACATGTGTGAAAACGTCACATACCATTCGCTTCTCTACTACCTGGGTAGAAACCAGATGAGCCAGGGCTAGACAGCATTGGAGTGGGATAAACGCGGTGAGGGGAAACAAAGTAAAACCTTACCCCCACTGAATTATGTTTATTTACACCTTTTGCTACATGGCTGCATTTTGGTCATTTTCCTTATGACTATCTATAGATACACATGATGGCCAGCACATTTTCCTGTTCCCCAATTCCATTCCCATAGGAGATAAAACTACAGCCTCAGTGGACTTGCCAAGAGGGACCATAGATTTTGGGTTCAACTACCTCCTCAGTTGCGTGACAAATCGCCTTTCAGCACCGGTTTCGTTGTGTAAGCCGATGCGAGAGGTTGGTCAGGAGGAGCTCCGAGAAAGACGCTCAAAAAAGGAGTAGAGCAAAGTTATACTTTGGTGTTTAACGCCCGACTTGGGTAAGAGGATCCAACGTATCTCCGCCATTACACTTTTGCCGACTGGAGTGGCATTTAGGCTGCCTCAGCAGCCCCAAGCTCTACCGCATGTCTAACGCATGCAAATTCTACCCAAGCATCATGTCTTCCTTCGCATTCGGGAATGTTTCTGATAGCTGTGGTCAATTCAGGTGGATTTTTGTGCCACTGAACATAATACTAAGTGAGCAGCGGCGCAAGAAATAGCGTGAGGGATGGGCTCTTATGTCATAAATGATTGGTTTTGGTGCAAATAGTGTGGAGTTAAGCAACCCTTGGAATCACTGGCATTGGGTGTTTTGCCGGATTCCAATTCCGCATTGACACATGTTGTTTTCTATAGTTCCTTAAAATCGAGGAATTTGCATTGTATTAAGTTTATCGTTTGTTCGACCCTCGGATTCGGTTAAGGGCTACTTGATTGGTCATTATTCCGTCGCCGGTGGGGCTAGTTGTTAAGCCTAGCTAGCAGCCCTAATTCTTCCCGTTTTCTGCCTACATGCTACCTTCTTTCACCTTCAGAGAAGTCTCAAGGCTTTACAAGCACATGCAATCCTTATTTAGAAAAGTGAACATCAAGAACCTAGATTACATGTGAGATTGACTCCTTAAAAACAAAATAATTCCACTAGTTACCCCTATTTATCATTAGCAACATTGGAACTCTTACCTAACATACTGATCGCAACCAATAAGGAGTTGCTATTAAAAGCCGGCTTTTGATCAATCGAACAACCTGAAATATTTAAAGGTAACTGCTATTGTGTCAGGTCATGTGTACTTGGTTGCGCCTACTTTAATTAGTCAGGGCTGTGATTTTAGTGTTCTTTTTGCTGCTTCAGACTTCCCGTCCTCGATGTTTGTTCCTCAAAGAGATAACTTTTCGGACATCCTTAAACGGCTTGATGACCTTTTTTCTGTTCATCCTAGCAAAAATTTGCACCTACAAACTACCCTTAACCTGCTCACTGATTTGAGAGAACTAACGGATCGTCTTGGAAATAAAATATGTACCTCTAATCTGGTCAAACTATGCGGTGATGAAAAATTTATTTGCTATTATAAAGACTGTCTGGATTATTTTGTGTCAGAACCCAAACTTAGCGCTCTGTCTAATTCGCGGTCTGCTCAGGTGAATAATTTCGCAAAATTGCACGGCTTATTGTGGCATATTTGTCGACAGCACTGCACTGCGGGCCATTGGGTATGTGAAAAATTGAGCGCTCATGGGGTTCATAACTGGTTGTGGCGCTTTGTCTCTTGCAGAGACCTAGTTGCGACAAAATGTGTCCAGAATTCGCGTACGAAGCTGCTGGTTTGTTGGTCTTTTGGTATTCTTTTGCATATTTTGGTACGAACACAAGTTTCTGTGAATAGCTATCGCAATTGTAATGGAGTACATATCTTGCGCCCCTTTCTTATGAACTGCAGGTTACGCAAGTCAAGAAGTCAATCAGAATATCTAAGAATGTGTGCTCTTCTGCTTTTAATACCTTTGGTCAACGAAAGTGAAAACAAGTCCATCAACGCCATGGAAAATTATGTGACATACCTCCTTTCTGCCGTCAGAGTTGCCCTTAAGTCGCCGGACCTATACTCATCTCTCCATAAGCACCATCTGCGAGATCTTCTACGTGGACTTAATGGACTTACTCGTTTTGATGCCAATAAACGTGTGCTGCTAGAAGGTGATATACTCGATGACATTGTGACGATGTTGAAAATTGCAAAAGACCTTCCCAACTCAAAGGTGAATACGTTACTTCAGTCTCCTGTTCCTAACACTAACTCGGATAATCTGGCCACTGAAGTAGTAAGACTGTTGTGGCAACTCTGCTTCCTATCCGAAACGAGGGGGCAGCTGCCTCAGTATCCATCACTTATTGATCTTTGTCGCGAATTCGGTGACAGTAATCGCTCGCCAACTTGTCGGGAAACGGTTGAGGGCTTGCTGTGGTCGCTTTCTCAACCACTGACGGATTTCGAAAGGGGAGACATTAAATACACTCCCCTTTCGGCCACTGGTAATCCCTATGGCCACATCGTCTTCGCTTGTAACCGTACCAACTACCGCAAAACTGTGGATTTCCTAAAGCTGTCACTGAAACAACGTGGCTACAATGTGTATCTTGAACCGGGGAGGATGGGTACGTTTTTACACCCAAATTATAAGCGCATTTATGAATCGCATTTGACTTTCCACACTCTATAAAGCATTGTTAATCTAGTTCTAATATACCGGGAATATGGCTGTCAAGATCGTATTGTATACAATGGATTATATTTGTCTGCCCTCAAAACTTTGGGAAAGTACTCATGAGGACATCTGCTTAAATATTTGTAATGACAGAGTGCCCAAGTTAATGGTACGCAGAATTAATGCTTTTGTTCCACGTAGGTTGTGTGTCTAAAGTTTGAATAGGTTTTTTATCACCTTATATGCACTTGAGGCAAACAAACTTGTAAACAAAATTTTCAAATTAAATCAGTCACGCAACTGCATCTTACCATATGTTGTAGACTTTTGGTTTTAGATTCGTAACTTTTCTCCTGTTCCCACGCCTGTCAATTACTTCTAGTCGGGAGCTAATCGGTTTTTGACTGCCTTTGTATAGTTCCCGTTATAGCTATTCAAGGATTTTCGCGATAATGGCCTTGACCAGTTGTAAACATAACATGGTGCGGTCCCACTGGCTTTATCGATATCTCATGCCAGTTTGCTGCAGTCAAGCTTGTATCCAAGTCCTTTCAAGTCCATTTACTTATTTAGACAAGCTAATCTGTTTTATACATTTGTGTCTTTGTTTTGCAGAGATGGAGAAAGCGCTAGAAGATGCATCCGCTTTGATCCTCTGCCTAAGTTACTCATTCAGCACTTCTCCATTTTGCCGACAGCAAGTTCTCTCTGCACTCTCTTACGGTGTAGCCCTTGTACCGGTGCTTCTGGAAAGCAACTACGAACCGGAAAGCTGGCTCCATTATCTTCTTGCGACCGTTATTTACACATCATTTACTGACCGTGATGACTTCGAGCAGGCTGCCGAGTCCCTCTCTTTGGCTCTCATGAAGTACGGGATTGTGAGGGCGTCCTCTAGTACGGACGATGATTTTGATCCCTCTGAGTCCATTTCGCCACTTTCCATTGCATCATCGTGGCGTCCTATTGTTCTAAAGAACCACACGGGACGGGGAGTCCGCATGCAGTTGTTGTCAGGTATGTCCCAAAACACACCTTGTGCAGCAGACTTCCGCCTATAGTGTTCATTCGATTGAGATGGTCAGTGTGGATTAGGTCCTTTTCGATCAGCTTAATCCATCGATGTACTAAAAGCTTGGTTTTCGTTTAGTTAAGCTTGGTTAGATATAGCCATATGTGATATGACTTCAGCTTTCCATCGTTTCGGTCTATGGAATTGAAGCATTATCCTGCGATGATACTCATGTCGGGGGGTTATGGTCTTATTTTTCGTGCTTGATTGCTAGATTACCGACGGTGTCAATACTAGGTTGATGCTTAAGTCTCAATTCGTTTTTTAAACAATCGTTGGGTGTGGATTTAAAAATTGATGTGAATTTTTTGCCGATAATTGGCCTTTTTTAAGTTTCAGAATCAAGCAATGCTTCAACACCAACTCCCAGTGAATGCCCTACTGCGTCCGTCTGCCAAAGTTGTCAGCACTCACCCTTTTCTACCTGTAGGTTTCGTCTTTTTGAGCCTCCAGATTCGTGTTACGATATAGTACTAATCGATGCTATGTTGTTCGTTGGATGTTCTTCGATTTTTTGGAGTTCGTCCTTTTGATCTCACAACACTTTATCAGTTTCAGTAACCAAATGTAATGCATAAATAATTGATTCCTACAGTGCTCTGAATCTCTCAATCATTATTCACAAAACTTTGCTTCTGCTTGAACCAGCAGTCAGTAAGTTTTGTCCTCCTGCATGCTCTCGAGCTTTGTGGTATTTGCTTAATCCTTTATGAAAATTATGAAACAACTTTCCTTAATTTATCAATGTTAAACCAGGCAAATACGTAGTCTATTTTGCTTTCTATCAAATGGATTTCTTTGGTGGGAATTTTATTATCTTTGATTACCCAGTTCCCAAGTGATTTGTGTTGTTTTGTTCTAGGGTTATCTGGCTTCCTACGCCATATCCAGCATCCAATTCAATGCATGCTAACCCAGTCACTGAATATTGGCATTGAGAACACATTTTTGGTTTTTAATTAGGCAGCGGATTATACCGAAAGATCAAGATAACTACTAATCGGGAGACCAAGTTTAATCTTGACCAAATGAGCGATGTATTGAGTTCATGACCGTGTTATGGAGCTCAAAAGACGTTCTTAAGTCGTAAGCACCTTCACATGCCCTCATTGCAGCTGTACAGTAGATATAGGCGATGTAATTAGAACAGCGCGTGGACATGGTACTAAGGCGAACATTACTTCTGCTTGCAGTTTCAAGTCTTCGGAGCGGGAGTTGCGGTGGTTCCCAGGTGTTCTCGGTCTGGAGTAATGGTGAAGAGAGCGTAGCTAGCTTAAGACTGCAGGGAAACTCGCAATCTCAGCAGCAATGGGAGGAAGATCAAGAGGCGGTGCTGGCATATCGGGCGCCCTCGCCGGCCGTGCGATTGTGGGACGTGGAGCGGGTGCAGCGGTGGCTGGAGGAGAGCGGGCTAGCACACTACACTGAGGCCCTCAGATGGCTCGACGGTAATCTATTGTGGGAGCTCGCCTGGCACTGCATTCGCAGCTGCGATGCCTTCTTCTCGAATCTTGAGCATCATCTCAACATGCCACAACACGATCAAGTTCTCTTCTTTAACGCCCTTTCCCTCCTCGCTGATGTCTCAACTAATTGATGTGCTTTTAACCTCTTTGACAGTGTTGACCTTAATTTGCCCCAGATTTCATACTTTATATACGATAATTCTATGTAAACTGTGAACTGGGATTGTACAAACTCTCACACTTCTCATCTAATTGCGTATCGTACAAATCTTTTGTGGTTTTGCGTCTCCACTTTCTTTACCGTCTCGCGTCAAATATCGTTATTGCTTTTTCGAAGGTACAGGATACAGTACGTCACTACAAATTTGGAGTAATGCCAACAGTAATGCTATTATAAATAAATTAATGCCAGGACTACTCTACCACTAGCAGCTGTAAAGCCACTAAGGTTGAGGTAAGCTATCTCCCCATCTTTAACTTTCAATTTTGTAGCTACATTCGTCATTTATCCACGCGAGATATCCAGTAAAGCAGCCCAAAATCGTTTTTGAGGCATTAATTTCGTGTTGTGAGTTTAAACGTCTCGATTTTTATACCTTTATTGTTAGTGGACGGACGGTACTTGCTGATAAAAAGTCGACCAGTTAATATTGCCAAATTCGTGAGCTGAAATTCCAACTAAATTCAAAACGACTTTCTAGCTTTTCATACTTAATTCATTTTAACTCAGACTGTTCTGCATTTCGCTATTTAGATTCGGTCATCTCTCGCTTAATAAGTTGAATAAAAACCATTTTTCACTTTTGTGTACCAAATTGAATTATTTTTAATTACACTGAATATGAATTATGGAAAAGACGGGATAATGAGCATCTAAGCACGGAAATATATTCATATAACGCATTACATTTCTCGTAAAAAGTCGTAGTTATAATCCTCGGGCCGGTAGGGTTCTCGCAGTCTCTCAAAGATCGGCCTTTTTGCAGCCGATGTTGCCACCGTCGAGGCTAAATCTGGGTGGAAAGAGGTAGTGTGGGCTGCAGTCGTAGAGGCGATGTTGGTGTCGCTGGTGGTAGCAGTGGTGCTGATGTTAGAGATGGCGAGGGTGGCTGTGGCCATGGTAGTGCCAACACCATCGAACGGCATTTCCCTGCTTGTGGACTGCAGTGCCTCGTCCCACATTGGGTGCGTGATCGGCTGGCCTTCGGTCAACGCCAGCAATAGCATCGTTACCACCAGCGCACATGACACAAAGCCGAGTTCCAAATGTACCATCTTCATATCTGCACGCCCTGTCGTCACCTAGGTGCTTCCTTTTATGCTCATACTCCTTCTGGTGCAAAGGTCAAGTAAGAAGGCAAACAAACACTTAACCCTTGCTCCCCCTCTCACCCATAATGACCAGAACTTACCACTAAATGCTCAAGTCAGGCACCAATCTGTGCATTTTCAGCATTCGGTGGTCCTTTAATGACTATTTCTTAAAGTCCACTTCAAATAGGCTATGCCTCAACACAAAGTACCCGTATCTGGCATCGGCTGAAAGTTATGCAAACGTGACACTAGGTTGGGACTTGTCATAGAGAGTATACGTATACATCTGCTAGTGTTACCAATGATTCCAAATTGCTTGAACTATGGCGATAAGTATGTCGCAGCTGCCAATGAGGTGGTATTGAATAACCAAAAGGCATTAAAAACTTATGGCTCTTTGGTAAAATCATGGATCTTAACAATCGGGCTGACGCAAGTAGTAAATCCGCACCGCAAATTACTGCCGATACAAAGTCTTGAAGTCAAATAACTGAGAATATATACACTGAGGAGAGGCAGCAACAGTCAGTTGATTTATTATAAGAGGCAATACTTTGCAAACCTCTGAGATGTAATCCAACCAAGATTTACATTAAACCATTTCCCATTGCCCACATAGCAGAACGACGCAGGAGATCCGCAGCAGCCTTTAAGAACAATGGTAATCTCCAGTCGCCAATGAAAACTGTCTAAAAATGAAGTGAAAGTTGTCAGCGTAGTGATGTAAATAATAAATTAAAGCACTTCAAGCCTCTACAAATTAATTACGACAACTCTTTGTTTGATTTTTCGAAGAGCAAATTTTAGCCAATTATTAAAAATGAACTTCTAAACTCGGTTTAAGGTACTAAGCATACGTCTAGACGCTCAATGGGAAAAAAATTGTGCGAAGCAGATTTTAAGTAGGGATCATGGAATGAGGGATCGTAGGATTCTCGTAGCGCCTCTTGAACTCTTCTAGGAGGCAAAGCAGAACACAGCTAAAGAAGCAACTGATATCAACTTTGGTTCTGTTAGCCACCAAAGTAGATGCAGCATCTTGAGATACACATCACGACTCTACAACTGAGAAGGTATTAACCATATGATGATTGCGCTCCTTTAAATGTATCTTTTAGGTGGGAGGCAGGAAGGTAACTCGAACCTCATGCTTAAGGGGAAGGTCACTGTCTTCGACGCCGAATGAAGCCTTCCATTTAGCCCCTCTCCCCACTTGGACTGAAATGATTCCCTTCTATCCAAGGCAATAAAGATGTCTCAAAACAAACACTCTCCTCCCACGCATATCTTGTTAACACCTGCTGGTGAAAATTTTTTAACAATTATGAACTAGAGTATTTTATGGGTCATATTAATGCACTTGCATGAACTACTCGTTAGTTAACTTCCATTCACGGTAAAAGGCGAGGCATTTAAACATCATGCATATCGCGAACAAAATCACAAGGTACTTTGTCTTGCTTTTACAAGCGACAAATAGAAAATGGGGAACTCGACCACAACAGGTGGT
>MIEF01003481.1:0-12513 GCA_001870725.1 Taenia solium | reverse complement strand
AATCAAACGTCTTCGAGCACTTGCATCCATTTTATTCATTTGTTTACTGGTCTTGATTTTCAGATGCTTGCGCAGAATCTAGTTCGAAGCGAGACGTTCCGATTGTCAGAGTGGATGCGTCGATGAGTTTGCATTTGGGAGGTATTTGTAGTTGAGGGTCGTTATCTGCTGGTAAATTGGGCATAAAGCAATATTGCTTCCCAAGCATAATGAAGAAGACATTAACTCAAAAACTCATTATAGAATTTTCAAAACGGTCGAGTAAGATGTGTTTGGGAAGACGTGTGTGTCAAGGTGCCCAGAAGTGATGAAAGATCTTTGCAAATGATTCGCGACAGATGCGGTAAAAGTTGTTGTCTTGCATAAACAGGCAAGTGCACGATTAGGCGAACAATTTTGCCTCGTTTACTTCGCTTCACCTGTTGTGATGGCACAATACTAGACACAATCTGAAGTGTTGCAGAGTTTTATCTTATTCCACCTCGCCTCCCTCTCCCCCGCATCATTTTGAATCCCTAGCTGAACTCGTTTATTTGTGAATACCTACGACTAGTTACGAGAACAGTCGCTTTTCCTCCTATTTGTTCCAGAGCAGCAAGTCTCTACCGATGATAAGACCGTCAGGGCCCTTCAATAGAGCCTTCCGACTGTTGTCTAAACAGACAAGCCACAATCGGTGCAGATGAAGCAATGAGAATAGGCGAGACGAAGTGCCCACGTGGTCAGAAAGAGCTTAAAATAACACTTAGTAACGCGAAGCATCACATTTCACTAATACTGTTTTAATTTCTGCAGAAGGCGCCTCCTCCACTTACCAATACACTGAAGTCGAGGCAGTACTTCGTTCAACAGCGATATATTTTCATACCGCCAGCAACACCTATGACTGCTGTAGACGATCTTTACACATAAATTGCGCTGCGTCACTGATGTGGTTGGAAGGGAGGTGTTGGAATCGCTGGTTAGGCACATCAGTGCATTCACCCGCGAAAGTGCCACTCTGAGTAGAAGAGCAACGCGAAACATGGACTGGATGAATGGATAGACATAAATGCAGCCAGAGAGGAGGCGCAACTTGCTTAAACGGGTAGATGGGAGACGCTGGCAGTCTGTCTATTGGAGTAGACTGTAGCGAGCTAGGAAGTAGAGCAGAATGTAGCAAGTTGCTGCTAAGACAAGTTGATGCTCTGCTCCTTTGCATGGGATCTGTGGCAGCGAATTTCCCCTCAACAGTTAATGCTAAAACTATTTCTTACTTGTCGAGAGATTAAAGAAGTAATTGGTAACATGCGGACTAGGAAATACCATTGGAGCCCCAAAAGTCAGCTCATTTCTGCCTTTTCTGGTAAAAATGAGAGGAGGAATGCTTGGCATTGGCCCTTGCTGCACGTTCTGTGCTCACATTACCCGTGTGGTAATAGTTGTGCGGCAAATCGACACGAAATACCTGATTGGTGCTGCAGATTCAAGAATGCCAAGATTAAACAAGAAGGAATAGCACGAGCAAACCATATTTGCAGTACTGGAGGTTTGCACAGACATGCTGATTAGAATGTGCTGAAGCAGCCGAGCCCTCAACAGTTAACTTGCGCCATGTGCTTGAGGTGCGGAGCCGTTCACGTAGGATAAATTATCGCAGTCTACTTGCGTGCACAGTTCGTGTTGCACTAGCTAGGTATTGTCGGTTTCAACGCACATCGGAGTGAAATTTTGGACCTTTGGTGTCACCTGCCGTGGAGTCCAGTTGTCCATTGTTGGTTCGCATCTAAATCCGACCACCTACGCTCAGAAGGTAACTCTACAAATGGAAATTGATGCACTGCACAAGATCGACGGAGCCTATTTGACTCCTGAAGATCTGTGGGAATTCATGAATCTGCCTCCTTCCTCACTATGTGCCTGTCATCCTAACTCGCCCGAAATTGTGATTCTTTGTTCGCAAATGCGAAAATACACGCGAAGTGTGATGTAACATGTAGCTTTGATTTAATGAAATTATTCGAGTTTTGAGCAGAACATGTATGCGATAACTGTGGAATAGGCGATGATGAATGAAACCTGCCTCTATTAGCACCTGTGGCCATTGGTGTGGAACACTGTACGCACTGTCATTGACGTGTAAGCTTCATTATCATTGGCTGGCTATTATTTGACCCCTCGGGAGTTGAATTGGGGACCGTGAAAATTAGTGAACAATGGGCACACCTGCCGTATGCAGTTGTATCAGTTGTCAGTGCACTCAGTCATGGTTCTATTCGAGGTACATGAGCATTGCTACATCAATCTCCGTCAGTCAGTAGATTAGAGAATTCTGAGTTCAGCGGCTCTGTAAGACAAAATGTCGCACTTTGATACTAAGTCAGATTGATGCCCGTTCCCTTCACTTAAACAAAGGAAACCGAAGCATTCGCTACTCAAGTTCCAAATTCCACGCGTCCATCTGTCATTCATTCTGAGTTGCGTTAAGCGTAGCATAGCCAGGCAGATCTGGGTTCACTTGTTCTCCGTGTTCTGCAACGATAAGGCCATATTCAAGCCAACCGTATTAAAGATGCCTTTGTAATCAGTGCAAGTTTAAACACAAAAGTTGAGTTGTAAATTTTGCAGTCTGTTGCGTTCCGAGCAGTAATTTGGAGCGGATTTGAAATTTGCCCCCTGTGATATTGCTGAGCAATTCAGAAAGAGTGGTGAGCTTCACTTCGAGCTCCCCTTTGCTATTCTTGACAGTTCGCTCTGTCCCATGGAGCAGGCACACTTCCATTTTGCACCACCTTCCCATCAGCATGAAGTTATTCACGCGCTACAGCACCTTTCTGCTTCCTCTTGACAACTTCCTTTATTCGATGCGTTGCATGCGTGGATGAGGAACGTTTTGATGGGAGGCTGAGATAACAAACTTATTCTCTTTCAAACAGGTGCGAAGCGATGTGTTCAACAACGAGTTACTTGACATGTAGAATTGCCTCCGCGCATTCACAAAGCCATTTTGCCACGACTTCTGCTGAAGTGCTTTTGAGGTGGCTTTGTACATGGCGATGCTAAGCTGCTGTGCGGCACTAGCTATTCTATGGGATTAAACAAGCGTTGAGAATGTGCCTTTGTCTTCGAAGCGGTATTTTTCGTTTCGAGTTAATAAATAAGTTAGTAGTGCTTCTGCCCTGCTCCCCGACTTCACAGATGTGAGACATCTAACGTTTCATTAAGTTCGCCGAATCAAGGCGACGGTGAAGCATTGTGCATTGCGGTCGTGTCGACGGCGGGAGAGAGGTTGTGGTTGGAAGATGTTGGAATGAGTAAGCATTTAACTCATGGTGTGCGTTGCATCATCACGTTGATTAAACTACCATCTCTGCTGCATCTACGAACGATGAAGTGAAGGGTGGATTCTGATAACATAAGTTTTATGAAGCTCTGCATCTGAGAAGCAAAAATGAGTCGCGAGTGCATTTCGCCTATTATTTTCACTTCGATGAATTTCACGACTACTTGTGTTATTTTCGCCCGCGTTATGCTGTCGCAGTAGGTTAGTAGAAACCGCCTTAAATTCAGAATGCACACAGTGGAATTATGGTACTGAAATATCCTAAAATGCTTAAATGATCAAAATAAAAAAAGACGAGGAAACGTGTCCAGATATACTGCTCATCTGTTTTCGTCTTTGAGGTTATAATGAACCAGCTTCCTTCGCCTTTGGGCAAAACCCCCAACTCCATCACAAGTTTTCACGCTTTGAAATCGCAACGCATTGGCCTCCACTCTCCCTTAAATACCACCGCACTTAAAGAGTGACTAAGCGAACAGGCACCACATAACCTAACGTGGCGCTATTAGGTATAGTTAGCTCATTGGAGACCCTGATGGGAACAGATACTGGTTGTAGAGATTGGATCCCTTCCAAACGCCAACTTAGCCACACCACAAGGAACGTGACTTGTGTTCCCTGTCGTTAAGCGTACCTCGTATCTTCTGGATCTGTAGCCACTTTTGCACCCACTGCACCAATATGGCCACCTCGGGCGCTTCTGTTGAGGAGACTACCTGCCTCACAAGTAGTGCGGTAAACCGAACTGCCGGCGCTAGTGTGCAAGAATGAACAGCAGACGCATCGACGGCGCCCAGTGCGTCCCAGGAGGGCTCACGATTGCGCATCGAGTAGAGAGTGCCATCCAGACCGAAGGTGAGTTGGGTGCTTTGCTCTGTGCATGTGTGCGGAATACTTTTATTGGCACTAAGCGACGTGCAACAGGACGTTGACCTCCCTGAGTCCCTAATGTGGTCTGTTCAATCATCGAATCACATTGGGAAAATGCCACTCAAACTATCCATATATGGGCTTAGGCAGACTCATTTTGCCAAAGAAAACAGTTTGAGGCATAAAAATTAGTAATCAACCAATCACTTCATCTTGCAGTTGTAACTCAGTGTATTCTGCCTCCGAAATCCGAACAGAATAATGAACTTGCTTCTTGTCCTAAAATATGCCTGACTAACGAACTATGCCACAATCTTGAAAGAATCTCACGGATACGATATGCTGTGCAAAGTCAGGTGTCAACGAATAACGCTGCTATGGTGAGAAATATAATGCAAATGCCCCTCAATCATGGTGTCATGACAAATGAAACAGGTCTCTGTTTAGACCTGTCTGGGCCTTGGTTCTATCGACTGGCTGTTAACTTGTCCACTAGAAATAAATTCAAGAACAGGAAAATCGGTAACCAAAGCACACTCCTTCCATGCATAAATGAGATTCATTGAAGTTTAGCCAATAATGGCAACGCATTTGGTCTTGAGGTTGATGGCACCATTGATGTTTCATTCTGTGTAGATGCACGCCTTCATTTGTAACTGCGCTCGCGAATTCCTTTGCCCACGTGGGTTTAGCAACTGATAGTCGAGGTAGGTTTGGGCAACCCTGGTTGAGACATCACTCGTAAGCCACATCTGGGTCCATTTTTGGTTGAGTCATGCCATTTCCCTTGTCATCCAGAGCCTAGATGTGACGCAGTTCTCAACAAAGCAAAAGCGGGTAGTGGAGGGAGGCGCATTCGAAGAATGAGAAGGGTCCAATGAGGCGCAATTGGTCACTTTGAGAATGCAAGATTTTTGCAGTGGCTTAGCTCGTCGCCAAAACAAAACCAATCTAGTGAAATTGAACTTACCGCAACTGGTATAGAGTGAGGGATGCATGTCTTGCAATGAGCCACAGTCCCCAGTTTCGCAGGTGCTGACGCTGTGCTGTGCGTGGGCACATGTCAACATCAAGTTGACAAAGTCATCATTGCCTTCTCACTTAGACACACAAGTGCGTCATGCGAACGCCTCCTCATTCTGCGTTTGGATATTGTAACAAACACAACTTTGGCACTTTTGAGAACACCATGCATGACCTCGTTCGGCGCCTCATATTCGACCAATTGCAGACAAACAGGAACGCGGTTTCTACCATGAATTTCGTGAGTAGGCATCACAAAGATGTAATATTAAACGCAACGACATTTGTGTTAAGTATGTTCTGTGTTAGTTGGAGACATGCCTGCTGGCAGTTCTGCTCTTCACTCAAATTCGCCTTGCACTGTCACCATAGCGAGCTAATGCATTGCATGGTAACCACTCTAGTTGTCTTCTGTGGACGCGTCCACAAATGACTCTGGATGGCAAATGGGTAACAAGTTAAACACAATTTTACTTGGCCGTACTTTTGTTCAGCGGCCCTTCCAGGATTGCCATAGTCAACCTCGTGTGTTTTGTGACCATTTTCCATTAGTATGAGCTGGGACTTCGCTAACTCGTTGCTATATTTTTCTGCACTTCAAATGATGAGGACTCTCACAGCACTAAAAGCCGAGGTCGATGTATAACTACTTGAAATGATCTGACAACGTGATAGGAAGTGGGTTGAGGAAGAGAGGTGAAGAATGAGGGAACATGCAACATGCCAAACCACAGGTGAGCTGAGAGAACAATGATTTGCCTAAAAATTTAGAAAGGGAGGTGTACAAGTGGTCATGTACAAAAGTATAAGAAATCATCAAATATCAGCACAGAATTGAAATGCTTATTACCGAAAACCCTTCATACAAATCACGTCTCCCACTTGTTAGCCAAATCCGAGGAAGAGAGAAGAGGATATCGTTTTACTACATTTGGGGTGCTTAAATGTACGACTACCAAATACGAGTTGTCAGTGCAAATGGTGGATGATGCTAGAATAACCTCTTCCATTTCTCTCTCCTACCCAGATCCTGCTGTCGGTTTCGTCTGCGATGCAATTGCATTATGCAAACGCAAACTGCTAATGAGAATAACAAATCTTGCATTGGCTTCGATGACGAATGATTGAGTCAAATGGTGCTGTCGCTCAAGTCCCAATATGCGTTTGAGTGTACAAATGCAGGAGTGTTTTGCTGACGAATATCTGCCTTCGATCTCATCCAAAATAGGGTAGGCCGAAGGGAAATGCCTCATGCTTGCAATGCCTCCTGCGATTCCTTGAAAAGGCAAAATTTAAATTTGCCGTCTATCGCCATTTGGCACTCACAACTCTGACATCATTCATTGCCATTTTCGTTGTCCTGACTTATTCAGTTGCGGTCAGGGTTTATTTTGCCATGCTAGCTCGAATACGGTCCCGTCATTACAGATAGTAAAGGATATTGCAGAGACAGACCGTAGTTGTCATCGAGGATCTGTTAGTCTTCCTTGATCCACTTACAGCATTCGTGACGTTCAATTGGTGTGGGCGTGCCCACTAGGCACGTCGCATTCTGCCATCCCCGAAGCCGTCACCTCTTCTCCTTCTTCTGTAGTCAGCATCAATTCGTCTGTCTGCTAATCTTCTATGTATTCTGCATGCTTCAAATCAACAAGCGTTTTGTAGAAAGTTAAGCTGAGAGAAAGCAGAAACGCTTACATTAAAAGGAGGATTGAACTCCACATGGTGCCATCCCAATGTCCACTGTCCAAATCCTCGTTTGCCATTCTACCTAGAGAGTAATGCAGTTTGAAAGGCCTTGCTCGTGGCACTGAAGGAGCAGGCAAAACTCCCAATGCTGACATTCCATCCTTCTTAAATACGTAAATAAGTCAACTTAAGATCGTCCTCGCGAAGTGAGCATAAGGCGACGTAGAAGGAGTCGAAGACACAAGCCTTGCAATAAAAGGTAGTCTTCAGCATCGCAGGTGCCAGTGCTTCGCGCTGCGTAGGCTCATATCAACATCAAGATTACGAAAGTGTAATTGCATTCACACTTATAGCAACAAGTGCGTAGTACAAACACCTCCTCATCCTCCTCTTAGTCATTTCAACAAACTCATATTTGGCCATTTTAATAGCGTTTGTTCGCTGTGAAGCACACCATGGATGACGTTGTTTGTGTGTCTCCTCTTCAACAAATTGTAGTCAGCCATGAATACGATGCCTGGAATGAGTTCGGTGAATAGACGCATTAAAGGATGTACGCGGAATGGAACGTCGTTTTGTATGAGGTTTGTTCTGAATTATTTGGATGGAAGCCTGCTGACAGTTCTGCACCTCAACGGGCTTTTCTTTATTCTATCACTGGAGCGAGGTAATGTATTGAGCAATGTTTTGTTTTAATCCTTCTCTGCAGACATACCCATTTTGAAGAAGTCGCACCCTTCTGCGATAATGACTCAAGACAAGGCTACTTTACAGTCAACCCTCACGATCCGATCATTTCTTAATGCTTGCTTTAGTTCAATGCGAAATGTATGTGGGAACTGAATGCTGGAGCGTGAATGAGCAACAAATTAAGCAGCATTTTATCCGGATGTAGTTGTAGAGCCACGTTTTTCCAAGACCACCTAAATTGGCTTCATATTCATCTTGTGACCGGCTTGTCGCTAGTCCTGTCCTGGATGCTGCTAACGCATCATACAGCGTGTGTGCACTTGAACTGATGAGGACTCTCGCAGCTTGGAACGGCAAGGTATGCGTAAAATAACATGGAGAGATTCAAGAGTGTGGCAGAAGATGGGTTGAGGGTAGGTCTGGATATGGGTAAGGACGAATCTTCTACTCCAATTTCTTTGCCTCAAATACTCCTTTATGCAAAATTGGAAAGTACGAATTAAAATGTCACGTAATTTTACCGTCCCTAACAAAATGATGCGATTTTTCCATTGTCGTCCTCAATGGTAAACAGCGATACAATCTGTTGGAAGACGAGTATTCTCAAAATGACCGCTCAGCTCTGTCATTTGGACTGCCGCTCATTACCTCATATCCAGGAAATCCCTCCACCTCATGCGTCCCTCACTATTCAAAACGTGGCTCTGTTGAAATGGGTGTAGGTGGGAGCTCTCCTTCTAATGACTGATGTCTGAAAGCTACCATTTAGATTGCAAGTGGAAAAGGTGAATGAGGTTGGGGTGAGTTAGAAAATCTGAATAAGCCAAGATTCAAATTTAAAGTGCTACGCAAAACTAGCATCAACACAGTTCTGCGTGTGCTCGCCTTTTGGCCATTTTATTCTAAAGAGCAAACGAAAATAGAATTGTTCATGGGAAGGAATAGCCTACTAATGCACACCGTCTAAAATGTGTTCTCATCGTTGAGCTCAAAACGACGGTGTCTATGTTGACGTGTGATGATAACAGAAAGGTACAAACAGGGATGTGTTGTGCATACAGAGCTTGATATCTCACCAAGTTACACTGCTCGGCGTCCGCGATCGGTTGTCATGACCTGTGGTGTCAAGACGGGATCAGATTGGCATGAGGTTGGTGGTTTTTGCAGGGCTGTGCCGATCAGGCGTATTGAATATAGTCATGATGGTAAATTGGGATTTGCGAGAGGTGATAGCGATCGTGCGAAACCATGCTTCAGTTGCTCTAAACCTGTATTCCGGAATTACTGCTCGATGTATAGTGGACTCAGCTGTCTGAGCATCGCACAATGGCATCATTTGTCATAGAATGCATTGTGGTCTGCTTGATGGCACGAACACTCTAAGTAGGTATTCTTTAATATCATTCACTTTGTGCTGGGGGATTTATGTATGCAATGATTTACAAATTGTGGGCTAGGAAACAACATCGAATCCTCCAGATGTCAGTCGTTTTCTGCCTGGTTAGTTAAGGCAGCAAGGAGGCAACTCACACTCAGCTTGAGTACAAGCAAATTAAACCACTAACATTGCTAGAAGTTGTTTGGAATTGTCGCCTAGTGTGCATTCTTTGTTCACTTGACCCGTGTGATAACAGCTGTGCGACACGTCGACACGAAAAATCTGATAGGAGGTGATACAGCTTCACGAATGCGAAGACCAAACAAGAAAGGATTACAAGTAGAAGTATATTTATAGCATTGGAAGATGTGGTGAACATGGGGATGGGCATGTGTCACAACAGTGGAATCCTCATTAGTTAGCTTGATTCATGCGCGAAAGGTGCATAGTCGTTCACATTGGATTGATGGTTGCAGTCAATGTGCGTCCACAGTTCATCCTGCATCAACTCGGGAAAGTCGGCCTCAACGTACACGGGAGTGTAATTTCGCGAACATTCCGTTGTATTAGCTAAGATTTTATATTGTTGACTGTCTAATACTCAGTTTTGAAAAGCACAAGTGCACTGTAGGGACAAAAGAGATGATCGCGGACAGTTGGCGACTGAGGAAATGAGCAAGGAATGGAGTAGTGTTGTGGGTCATTCGTGACAACCACCAACAAAGTGGGGGCTCTAGCATTCTGTGCACGCAGAAATGTGTATGAATGTCTGCACGTAAATATTACCGTGCAACAAGATTGGTCTGTTCCCCCAACCACTAATAAAAATGCGTTAGTACAGGGTTTTCATTGCCAATTTTCAATTACTTTGTGAACAAATATGGCACGCATTTGGGTTCAGCGTAAAGGCAAAACTGAGGAGACAATGAGCTGTCAAAATTCTGGCTGGATTTAGCCAGAAGAGCAGTGTAATGGCAGGTGGTCGAGAGGAAAATCGGAGGAGCAGACTGATGAAGAAATTTAGCAAACAGCGCAGCTCAAGTTGTCATCGGAACACGCCAATGCAAGAACAAACAGCAATCCAACTCAAGGCGCTCAGACACATCCTAATGAAGAAGTCGGTTCGTTGCTGGCTTAGCAACCGTGTGAGGCCTTTGAAGTGGGTGGAAAACCAAGCTATCAGCTAAGTGTAAACCTGTTAAACAACTTGATGTGTCACGAAAACGCCATTTACTTCGGCATTAGCTCCTCTCTAAGTCGAATGGTTGCCATTAACCAGGAGGCAATGGTTGTGTTCTTTGAAATATTTTGGCAATCCGCCTATGGAGATCGTATTACATCAAAGAAAGACATGAAACGGAAAGCGAATAGTTCATTTATACTTGAAGGTGACCCCGCAAATAGCATCAAATTCAACTAGGCTTCATGAAGTTAGCTAAAACATAGGATACCACTCTCATTTATTATTTACCCAATTCGGTCATGTCTACCGAATGTACTCCTTCTGCAGTCAATTTCCTGTCCTCATTTTATAGAGCAAATCTCGAAACGATTTCTGCCAAAAAACAAATTGCTTGCCATCAGCCATCGATGCGCCTCTCGGGTTTTAATGGAGGGAGATGATCAGGCATACCACTTGAGGAAACAACTGCGATTGAGACATCATAATGCGGACATGAGCCCGCGCACAGCGTAGCACCAAAATCTGCTATGCTGGAAACCTTTGTTTTATTGATGCATCCCCGATCACATTTAAGTTACGTTAGGCCTGGTTGCACCATGCAGGTTTAAAATGAATTATTCATCTGTCTATTTCGAGCAGATCAATGCTTTTAAAAATCGTGACCGACTTATAAGGACCACGAGCAAAGTCATGGGAAAAGTCCATACATGCTTCGAAGGAAAAACATGCGCAGATGTTTTAACTTGCATATAAATAGTGGGGTTGTCATTGAACTTCACGTGTGAGCACTGTGTAGAGTTACGAGCTAACCGTAAATAATCTGGCGCTTCCTTGTTGCATTAAAGCAAGCAAAATATGCAGAAGATTACCAGACAGACAAAGTAAGCCTGACAACCTGAAAAGAAGAGGCGACGGCTTCGGGGATGGCAGAATTCGCATACATAGAGCAGTGCCAACGCTTGTAAAACCAGTGACCTCTTTAATTGAAGGCGTGCATCCTTGAGTCCTAAATCGCAGGGTCGATCTAGGTTGCATTTAATATGGCTAGCAAGTGTGGATTGGATACCATGGGAAGTTCTACTACCACTCAGTGTCATCACAAGTGCAAAGTGTTACTGAACATTATAACACTAGGTGCTGAGATGTAAGTCTGCGTTCTCTGGAAGCATTGGTTCAGCAAAAGCAGTAGCTTCATACTTTCCAAATTTCACGCTCTTGGTTAGATATTGGAAGAGTGTCGAAGATTTCGGGTACGCGAACTACTTTTAGCCTCTAGGTTAAGTGCGCCACAAGTGACGACCTCACACATAACACCAAATTGCGACGCATGCAGTGGATGCATTGGTATCGCTCCAATGTCAACAAGAGTGTCACGGATAAGTGCAGACTGGTGATGCTCCTATCGACTGCGCACAGATTTACCCATGCATCGCCGCCCTCTTAGATCTCTACTGACCCATCCCCAATGGGGTAGCATAAGAATCACAACAGTGGTATGAATTCGTTATCAACGAAAACATTCGACTCCCTGCCATTCATCACTGCTACCAGCGCGTTGTGTGGATTCAGATGTTCAACTCGAGAAATCCAAATGCATCTAAGAACACACCTAGCCAAACAATCCCATGGGGAGAGATTTGTAAAATGTCCCCACTACTTGCGCACACCACTGCGAAAACAGCGCACACACGTGCTCAACCAATTCACAACAAATTTTAAGCTCTTCTGCTGTGGAAGACAGAAGTTGAGGGTCCATAAGGGGGCGAGGTATCAAGGAATTAACAAAGACATGAGTCAGTGAGCTGACGTTGCTAGTACAACTGTTAATAAATCTCACTTCCATAAAGTAGGTGCACAATTTGTTACTAATTATTTCCGCTCTTAATTTAACTTCCGGTGGGTCTAATAATAGCCGGCCAATGATGCTGGAGCCCACGCGTCTATATAACGACAACGAATACAGTGCGCCGTACCGGTAGCCACAAGTGCTAATAGAGGTAGGTTCCATTCATCCTCATGGAATTCCATAGTATCTTTTGCGTGAGGAGTTCCGTTTCCGCCACAGTAATGCCACATTTGCACTTGACTTTGCATATCCTTCCATATTACAGCAGCCATATCACAATTTGCGCAGAGTTAGATTGTCAAGCATAGTTGAGGAACGAAGTGGCTTCAGAAATTCGCCCAGGTCCCTAAAGGTGGAGTATGCTGAGTTGTAATAGCAGAATCTGACAGATGCTTGATATATCAGTGCTCATTGCTTGCATTACCTTCTGCAGGCTGGTGGGTGGAACTAAACGCAAGCAAACAATGGACAGCTGGACTTCAGAACAGGCGACAACAGCAGTTCGAAATTGT
>MIEF01003461.1:0-30216 GCA_001870725.1 Taenia solium | reverse complement strand
GATCCAGACCCAACTCCAGACCTTCGCCAAAGTCACCCTCGTCGTTGGCGAATTGAACGAGTGTCATTAACTCATCGAGTTTGGATGTGTTTGCGTTCGTTGCGTCAGTTAGGATTTGAAGCATTGTGATGAGTTCCCCTTAAAAAAGTGGTAGAGTTAAGTATTCTGTTTCCTATTTATATTTTCAAGATCTTCTAATTTATCTGAAACCATTGATTTAGTTCAGGTCTATTCAACCGTTTGATATCCATCCACACATTTTCGGACTTGGATTTCGTTTAGCCATTCATACACCCAACATTCATCTGGACTTCACCCACCTCTTCATCCCTAATACATATGTCCAATCACTAGGCCATTTGTCCTGTCATCTGGCTCCCTATACATGCCCCTGTTATCTGCTGTTTCCAGGAGTTCAGTGCACTTTTAAGCTTCATAGGTCTACCGGAAAGCGAGCTATTCAGAAAAACGTCACAGAATAGAAACCTGAGTTGACAACAGGTGGTCACGTGGTGGGAAGCTGGGGGAAGGCAGTAGTTACGACCATCCAACTATCCTGAATTACCCATACGTAAGTAGTCAGTTTGAAGGTTTGTTTGGGTATACTGTAGAATCACTGCCTGACTGACGAAGTACAGGCGGCCGGATGGAATCCGCCTTCGTGCGAAACAAGCAACAATAGCAGTCGTATAAACTAATCTTGACATGAAAAGGTTGCTCAATCCTTTCATTTTTTAGCTTCATGAATTCCAGAACAAAACTCAATCGCAATCATCCTATTCTACCACATTAACTGCAAAAATGGCGAATTTTTAATGCGGGACTGTTGAGAGCTTACCATGAGTGGTAGGAACAGGTCGGTAGCCGACGCCATTTTGCATGTCAATTTTAATTCCCACTCCATTTAAGGTTTCACACGTAAACTTCCGTTTAACCAACATCTTTGAACCAACATTAATCCGTCTATCCTTTACAAACTCGGTCATCTTCGATAAAGTAGATGGTATAGAGCCACCCTTCGTCTTCTGTTTCTTTAACAAATTTCTGAAATTAGAGTTGGTTATGATAAAAAACGGTTTACAAAACAGTGGCGAATATATTTCCACCCAAGATTGTGAACTTCCCCGTTTTCAACGGGTTCGATGAAACCAGAAAAACAGGCTGGTCAGTGTAACTGTCCCTGGACAAGACTAAGAAAAAACAAAGTAGTCCCACCGAAAGTAACCAACGTGAAAGGAATTTTCACCATCCTCAGCTAGTACAGTGACCACTTCAGGAGGATCATGGAAGTACCGATAACAACCAGTTAAATCATCATCGGGTCTGAATTTTGTAGGTTCATGGAGAACTTCAAATGGTCCCACAAGCCTAACGCTAAGATCTTTATATAGTGCATCTAAAAATAAACATTTTCATCGCTGATACTCACCAAGAGGAGAATCAGGGCAAATAGAACAGCAAAAAGCGTAGAACTCATAAAAATCGGGAGGACACTTTAAAAGGAAAGTTGATTCGATTAAAGCTGACACTTTATTTTGGGCTTCTTTATCCAATTCGTAAAGTTTGGCACTTTTGGAAGGGTTACCACCAGCGTTTACGAGTTTGCGTTTGGGCATTTTCAACCAATCAGAACCCCAAAATCGCGCGCTACCAACGACCTTGTGAAACGGTTAGATTTGGTTTCATGATAGTGTGGCTGATTTTAGGTATTTCATCAAACTCATGATTGTTACAAACTCCTCAGAACCAGTCACGTGTAAATCCTGTTATTTCGAATCTCCAACTAGTACATAAGTGATTTATGACAGAATTGCAATGAAAAGTTGACATTCGAAGTCGGACATTTGAAACTGCTGTTATACCGATGCGAAAATTTTAATAGTTTCATGTGTTCAAAAAGGTGTATATTGCAATGCTTTCGTTGCCTAAAAGCGACATTGCAGATGTGAGGTAGGAGGAGAAATTGGAGCTGGTCGTGGACGAGCGAGGTCAGTCTTTGGACATGCAGATTTCCTCCTCCCAATTGCTACTGCTACGATATCAAAAAAAACAGTTGAATGACTGTAATAAAGATGCTGAAACACACCCAATTTTCTTAACTAGGAGTGGTAAAAGGGGAAAGGAGGAAAAGGAAGAAACGCCTGCACTGGTGGTGGCGCCGGCGACCTTAACCTTTTCAGAGAGGGTATGAACTTTGGAGATGGGATTAAAACTGTTGGGTTCGCTGATTCCCTGCGCTCTTCTGGAGGAGTTATTCTTAGCCGCATAGGTGTAGAGCTATCTTATTGCGCTTACATTGTCCAATACTGCGAGGTGCTAGCTCATCTCGTCATCGACCAGCGGAAGCAGTCTTTGGCTAGGAACTCCTTCCATCATGATCAAAAGCCTGGCAAGGATAACGAAGGGCACGCTTAAAATCTGCAACTCCTAGTAGAACGGGCCTTTTCAGGCACACCACCAATCAGGGTCACTAACTGGGTGGCCGTTTATTTTAAGGTAGAAATCCGACCCCCAATCATTGTGGCAAAACTTCATACTGTGAAGACCACCAATCTCAGCTAGCTGGTCAATGGCGCAACCAGAAAGCATCAGGAACTCCGCCTGACATCGCTTCTTTAGATATCAAATCTCTGATCAAACTATACATACACGTGATACTCCTCCGCGCAGCGTTCAAATATCAGGTAAGCCGTACTATTCCCCGTCCTGTCCACGCTTAAATGGCTTCCATCCATTAATACGAGTCATTAGCAAGCTAGAGTGATTTCTCTGCAGTGTCCTCCTTGACTCTGGTGGAGGCAGGTCAATAGTAAGCCCCTAAGCTTTTCCAAACCTTAGAAACAAGATTTGCATCAGCCCTTCTCTACAAAACTGTTCGCAGCAGAAGAGAGATGATAATGAAAAGGAGGAGCATTGTCAAAAGTCTCAGCATAGAAAGAAACCTGAAAGGTGCATTTTAGTATACTCCCAGAACTAGCTTGGCTTTGATTTTCTTCAAAACATCGAAGCGCTTCCGAATTTTTTGCGGGCGACACCTTTTCTGCTTAGCAATGCAGGGGAGCAAACACCGAAAAAGGCCACAGACGACATCTGTAGTGCTTTTTTCGAGGATGCGGCAGTTACCATAAACAACTTGGATTATCTTTGCTTATAGTTAACGCGCACCATTATTAACGAGAGCAATGAACTTCGCGCATTGCTTATTAAGTATGCGATCATGTTCTCATGACAATGCGTGGCACTGGGACGAACAAACATCGTCAAGCATACGATGGGTACCGGTGAAGCCAGACCCACTTTGCAACCATCCAGACGCATACCACCGCCTCTCTTTGAAGAAGTAAGCCGTCTTGTGGAAGAGATGATCGGGCATGAGGTTTTAAAATCATCCGAGTCACTATGAGCCTCTCCGATCGCAATGGTAAAGAAAAGCGGTGGTAGTCAATGCCTGTGCATCGATTACAGGAAGTTAAATGCTGTAACTAAGGTGGATGCTTTCCCCTTACCCCATGTAAACGTTTCATTAAACTCTACATGGATCGAAGTGGTTCAACACGCTGTAATTGAAGTCCGAATACAGGCAGAGAGAAGACTGCTTTCGTAGTGCCAAACGGGCTTTATGGATTCCAGACAATGCTTTTCGTCCTCTGCAATGCTACAGCTACCTTCCAACGCCTGATGCAGACAGTAATAATTGGACTTTTTCCAAAACACTGCATTATATACCTAGGTGACATCTTTGCCGTTGGTAAGGACCTTTGAGAGCATAACGCCAATCTAAACCTAGTGCTAGATCGTCTGCGGAGCGCAAAATTAACCTTGAATCCAAGGAAATAGCATTTTCCTGAACGCCCAATCTTGACAGTCTCGTCAGAGGGGATGGGGTCATCGAAGACCCTACAAAACAAGTGAGAACTTGGCCAACACCGACTAATCAGACAGAGTTCAACAGTTTCTTCGATTTTGCAAACTACTAACAAGCGCTTCGTTAAAGACTTTGCTAGGATTGATAGTCGCCTGTATAAGCTAACCGAAAAGCAGGCTAAAAAGAATTTCAAGTGGGGGAACAAGCATGACGAAGCGACTAAAGAACTTTGGCGAACGCTCTGCTTCGTTCCAATCCTAGCCTCACCAAACTTCGAGACCAACGCAACACCCCTTGTACTGGACACAGACGCCAGTGATGTGGCCGTGGGAGGTGTACTTTCACAATGGGCCAAAGAAGGATGGGAAGGTTGGATGTTTTTGGCATCTTTACTGTAATCATTTAGCTGTTTCTCGGCTGCTTAGCAGTAGTAATTAGGAGGGGGAACTCTGTTTGTCTGGAGAATCGCCTTGTTTGTCCACGACTAGGCTTACTTTGTCCTCCTGCTCCCCACCTACAAGGCCATTTATAAATGACATAATTATTAAACTTACGTTTCTTTAAATGTACCTATTAGATGATAGGTATCAACCAACTTAAAAATTTCCCCTTTATTAAATAGTTCCATGCAAATCAACTAGTGGTATAACAATCCTACGATAAATTTAAACTAAAACTGTGCCTACTGCTAGCAAATCATAAATTTGTCTTAGAATTAAATTTAAAATACCTTAAGTCCATAAAATGTTACATTGTCGTAATGGCAACGGATATCGACTTGAATATGTTTGTTGATGATCCTCACCGTGGCGCCGTACAGATAGGTAGACCTGACATTCAAATAGAACAAGTTAAGGATTGACGTGCTTACCAGAGCTTCTAATTATCCACTTCTGTTCGCGCAAATGTGCACTAACAACTCTTCATTGCCATCCAGGTCTTCAGAAGTCTTCCAAATATTCTTCTTGATCGAGAGCTTGTTGGAAAAGGGACCATTTTGGGAGAACATTGAACAATACCAGAATTACTAAGAACGGAAACCGACACGGCAAAAATGGAACAATTTGTCCCATCTTTTGGAAGTTCGAAGGGTACACGTTGAGTACATATGGAAGATCCTAGATATTTTTAGTCGTATGTCTGTTTGTGGTCACATCTTTGATCGGTCAGAATTCTCCCCAGAAAAGTCGGTATAAGTAAGCGGTTTAACCAATAATCGAATCAAATAAGTACTTTTAAATTTAAGCATATGACAAAATAATGCTCACCTGTCGGTACCTCATTGGTGCAGCAAGCGAAATTCTCGTTCTACTTTGCACGTCGCAGGGAACTTTAAACATCACGATTGTTGATCGCGGAGAACAATAAGAGTGCCTGCATGGCCGTCCACGTCTACAGTAGACTTCAAGCATAGTGGACTTACTGAACGCTCAGCTACCATTATTAAAGCAGTGAAAATGCGTAGGCTTTTCGAAGACGTCTCTGCGCCTCACAGTGGCGATTCTCTCTGCAAACATCCACCGTAAGGCGGTCGAATTGAAACAGCCTTTCATGAGTTATACGCGTAATTGCGTTCACCAGGAGACCTATTATTTTAAAAGCATTTCACCTACAGAAAATGCTAAAATTTTGAGGTCGTTTTTCGATGAACCGAAACTCTGAAAGCATACTGATCTGATAAAGTGGAACATTTAATGGCCAAATTTTCAGCTATATTAAATTATACCCTGAGTCGGTCAAAGTAATCCGACCATTTGCAAGATTAGAGTATAAATGCATGTTGGTCACAGAAGGCACGAAGAAGCCCACATCCACTGAAACTTTGGGGCCAGTATGCTGAAGCTCCGTAGAGGTCCCCGTTTTCCTCTTACTAACGCACCCCGATGTTGGAGCTCAGCCCATTATCCCAGCATTAGTTCTGTGAGCATTTGCCAGTGTGTAAAAGCATGATTTTGGACGTCCAGTGGTTGTGCCATCTACCATACAATGAACTTACCAAGGGGCTAGTACAGTACTGTTGAGACCGCAGTCATGATCATCATGCACATGGGCAATTTCGACAAGTCTGTGGTTGCCGAATTCTAGAATATTTTACCATCTACGGCTAACATGGAAGCGTTGATTGCCGTATTGAGTTAAAATGGCGTTGTGACGGGAAAGGCTACAATCTTCTATATTACATCAGTATACGTGACGAGCCCCGGAGGGTTTGTCCTTTGTATCGAGGCTGCCTGTTGGATAAAATTGTGAAGAGGAAGATGCGTCAGTGTATAATCGCAGTTTCTGCATCTCAAATGAGTAAAAGCACAATCTTGCCCCAAAAGCTATAGGCTGTCATGGACAGCCTTCTCACAGCAATACCATTTTCGGGGTGAGATCTGTAGAAGGGTTTCTTTGAATTTCAGCTCCAGGGCAAGCAGGTGAAAAATAACTCAAGTGGACGGCGTAGATCAGCATCTGGTGTCAACCACTGACACTTCGTAGCCGTGGCGCTGATTAACCGCAGAACTGACTAATCACAAAAGCATCTGCTAGACAAATGACAGTCAGAGCACGACACATCCACTACTTGCTCTGAGTAAAACCTAAAATGTAAAATGCCATCGCAATGGCAGTTGTATTTTTTGGAACTCGAACCGGCACTGCTGGTGAGCTTTAATGCCACAAAAGTATTTCTATGCTTCCAACTTGTTCTTTAAGCACGACCTTTGACCCTTCTTAAGTAACCGTTATTTATTTAAACCATATGTAAGGCGGTTTAATGGGCGCACAAACATGCAAAGTTAAGTAAACAATGTGCTAAATTCCCCAAAACATTTTAAAACTCTTATGAAAATCTTAAAATGCGGGATGCATGTAGATGTTTGTTTTTGATTCCTTTCTTAGGTTACAGCGATTCTTAACTAAATTGATATGTCTTTAATTTCAAGCCCTTGCCACTGAATTCCATTCACAAATGAATCAGTTTTAAAAAGGTGCTATGTGAATCACAATTTTTCAAAAGGGTAAAACATCCGTAGCGCCCTGAGCCCGTTCTCACGACGAAAGAAGCCAATAACACTAGCAGAATATGTACTTTTGATCTACAGAAGGGCTTGAGCGCTGCTCTTATAGCAAAAGAGTCAGGCGGCCCGGCAAAGGTACAAGGGCAGGACCCTTAGCGCCCCGTTGGCAAAGTTGGGGTTTGGCAAACACCTAACGCAGTATATAGCCCCTAGCCCTTTTTGAGCGTCGTCCACGGCGCTCCCATTAGTCAACCTTTCGATACCAGTCACCACAAGTCAACCGCGCCAGACGTCAAATTTTCATGCAGTTGGCAATCTAACTGAATTTAAAATTTCTCCCTGTTTTGAAAGTTTATTGAGGAGATGGAAATTGTGCCAAACCTCAAGCATGCTCAGCGATGGCCCTTGAAACAGTGGTACAAAGACAGATTCACTTGGTAAGTGAAGAGGTTTAGCAGTTACGTCGGAAGAGGACTTCGCATCTATCCCTTTATCCCTTTCCCTTTTTGACATTTATTTCTCACCCCAATACTGTCGATGCATATCTATCTGGATTGTATGAAACCAGTAGAAAAGTGGAGGAGGCATTGTGTGTTCACATAATTGGTACCTACATACAGGTATGGTAGACAACTCCATACCTAACTTTTCCAGGTGGTTCGCAGCTGGTTTAGCTTCCCTCGTCAATAGCTTCTATTCAGATCAAAAGACTAGGGCATTTATTAAAGATAGAGAGTCGCCATATATTCTCTCATACGAAGCATCTACACTTCCTCCACCCCTCTAAGGTTTATTATCTAGAGGTGTAGCTCCACGAGAGTTCTCTGAATACGACTGAAAACAGAAATGTCGGGCAAAATATGCAATGCCGGCATATGGTTGAGATTGAGTCTGCTGGCATGGCTTGGCGGTCAGGTCATCTGCTAAAGCTACAGTAGTATGGCTCCCAAGTGGCTTCTTCGTCAAAACCAAGGGTTAAACAAACAATTAACGGGTCGTACACCTGTAATAGGATTTTGAATTTGTAATAACTCCCGTGGATTTTATGAAATGCTTTTTTAAAACCCTACTTTAGGACCCTCATGCTTTGCCCTATTAACAAGCAAACTAACAAACTGGCCTTATTGCTTTCGTGGACTTTTAAGGCGCCAATAAATTGTGAGCGCGATTTTCGCGCAGTTATGTGGCCTGACTTGACTTGCTGTAGGAACTAACTGTCGGATGCTTCAGTGCCCATCCTGCCTCAAGTAATGCTTTGTTACGTAATCTACCCTGCCTCAATTCAAAGGGATTTCAATAAAAAGCAACTTTGTCTTTTGTGTTGCGTAGGTTGCATTTCGCTTGACTCTAAATGACTGACCATTGACAGGCCCCTCAACCACTGGAAATTTATAACGAGTTCTAAAAAAAGCAATTTTGCTGGGACGCAAATGAACCACACCATCATTACGCATTTATAGAAACACAAATATGCAAAGTAGTATGCATCATTTTTAGGCAAGGGACGACAAGCATTGGGAGGGAATGGAGACCAGTGACAGCAACCTACAGAATGAAGTCAATTGGTGTCTTGATAGTCATATCAAATGTGGAATCTGCGGGTTTCCATGGCTTTTACGCTCACTTTGCTTTCACAGTGTAACGATCTATCTGCAGTTCCGGACATTTAAAGAAATGGTTAGTAACAGTTGATAACAGTCAAAAATGCAAAGATTATTATGCATTGATTAGGCGCTTGCGGTCAGCAGTGTCACTAAAAGACATGCAATAGTCTTTGAGGCACAAAACTTTTTGAATGTTGCACTCATAACTGATTCAAGGCCAGCAAAGGCTCTTATAAGAATTAGTAGCCATTGTGTTTTATACTTCTTCCTTTTGCAAATAAAGTGATTTGAGGCGAAGGATGCATAAGCTACTCACTGCAGCGGATCACTCACTAAATCAGCAAAAATTAGATCTTGCTTTTGGTTGGTCATCCCCACTTTGATGACCCACTACATTGATGCTCAGACCGATGATTTGGACTTTATGCGTTCAATTTCCCCGGTTAGGATTTTTTCTAAAAATGTTCGAATGGGGCCTAAATACTAGGTGAATTACTAGGAAGTGGTGATGAAGAACATCGTCTCCCTTTCCAGCGCCCAGTTCTATGAGTCACTGGTGTCACCTTTTATCCCCTTCTCCCTTGTCGTTGCCACTTGTTTGGAGTAAAGAGTCGAAAGTTTGTCAGGGCTTCTAATAGAGGCCCATCATTTTCTTTTTATCGCTTGTTGGGGGAGGAAATTTCGCTATTTATTTTAATTCAAATTTTTTGATATTTCTTATGAAAAGCCTATCAAACACCACAGAAGCAGCGTGATTAGAAAGGAGGAAAAAACTCGGTCTTAAAAAGCTCATACTGAAAGTAGAAGTAGCGAAAAGGCTTAAAAACTTGTTATTGGAAAGGTATTGTCAAAAATTTTGTTCACATACCTTCAATTGCGTAAAATGCCATGAATTGGGTCAGAAGGTCACTCGAAGTTTCACTACTGCCCTGTTACATTGGAGGGAGGATTTAAACAAGTGGACTATTTTGTGGAAAAAATCATTTATGCCAAGTTCTAATCATAAAGAGTAGTTTTTGCAGAATTTATTTTCTCTGCCCTGCCATTTAAATAATGCACTAATAAAAGCACTTCAAAATTTGACAACTTATAAAAATTGATCTATTTTGAAACCACTTGTTGCAAGTTGATTTGACGTCCGACTGACATGTTTTGACGACCGAACGAGCTTTCAACCGGAACTTTTGTTGCTGAAGATGAAAAATGAGGGCAGCTTCATTTGCAGCAGAGTCATATTTCCATTTTTCCTCCCTCTCTCCTTCGGTTTTAACTCTGTTGGTGGGAAGGTTGGCTGAGTGAAAACATTCTGTCGTATGGGTCAATGTTTCTCTTCATGAATGAAGATGGATCCCACAATATAAATGTGACTTAAATGCTTATCACATTTTGTGCAGAAATGCTCCGAACAATAGGAAATAATCTTTAGGTTGGAAAAGAGGGTAAACATTTTCTGGATATTGGTGGCTAATCAGTGGGGCTGAAAGACACCACGACAACAAGGACAATCGTGAACCCCTTGTGGGTTGCCTTGAAAATGGGTGCTGGATAGGGAACAAGGATGAAAATTCACTGGGTCTGCTCAGCACGTTTCACATCTTAGACGGTTGCCGAAGGAACCTCTGCTTGAAACCCCATCCATTTAGCAAAATATGCAAGTTGAAGTAGTGAAGGTGATACTCTGCACACCTTCCTCTTACCACATGGCTTGCTTCTCTGTGTTGCCTAGCCACCCCAATGGGTAGCTACTTACTGGCAGCAGGAAGGTGGAGAGAGAATTGCACTTTTGCGTCAGCTGCACACGTTCTTGCAGACATAGCAGTATTAAGTGGTTGATGCTGCCACAGCGGCGGAACCTGCAGTCATGTGGGTGATTGGCACCCTTTTGCATAACCCTAGATTGAAGTGATAGCTGAGACCAGATAGGAGGAAACGTTACCATGTTTTCTATAAATTTATGCGGACTAAGCAGTTCGCAGCAAATATCCCTCTCTTGAATCGAGTTTGCTAACCACTGGCATCTATTTAGCTATTCGAGGCTTCCTCAAAGACGATATAAGACAACTCAGCATGGAAGGCGATTTGCTGTGAAGGAGTAGGAATTACAGGTGTAAAAACCACCTTTACACCGGTATAAGAAAGCCACAAGTGTGATTGGGAGATGGAGGGGGAAAGCCGACTAAAGCGTTTATATGACTAGGGCTGTTATGCCCTACTAGGACCTCGTCTTTATAAATGTCACTTTCCTGACCTCCCTGAGAGTCTGGCTTACGCCACCTCAAGAAATCACCAGTCAAGGGAACCTAAGATACGTCGAGAAGCCTTTCTTTGACAAAGGGAAAGTCAAAAACTCGTGCTTATGCGCATAGAACTGCTACTTGTTGAGTCCCATCTGGCGTACTCCAACGTGTGTACAAGACTTCAATGCAAGATGCCTTTATTTGCCGTTAAGTGCCAGAGAAAAATGAGCATAACGCGAACTTAAGTAATGACAGGAGGACTAGTGAGTAATGAGGATGGGATTACTTCCACACCTGTACGAACTTTTTAATCTTTTAGGGTAACTGGTATGTAAAAGTATCTTTTGGGTTCCTATTTCCTGATCAATTTCTGGCCTTCCATCCTGTTGGTACCTCAACATCGGAGACATTTGAGAAGGCAAACCGTCTCAATCGCCGAATCACGTGCCTTCTTTCCACAGGATACCAACTGGCTGGACGACCGAAATTTGCACAGGTCGTGAGACGACACATGGAGAGTCGATTGGGGACGAGAAGACTGCGGAAGGTTGAGTAGAATCCCCTATTGTCATACAGTAAATGCATTAATTTTTACGAATATTGGCGAAGTCTGAGGAATAAAATGGGTGGTTGGAGGTGTGGGCATTCGGTAGGTGAGTGATTGTGGCGTAGATGATGGAGCCTCAGAAGACAGGTAGACTCGAAATTTGCTTGCTTGAATGTCGATGCCAAATGTGGAAGGTCAACGGACATGGACAGATTCGTAAAGACGGGATGGATGATGAAAAGTTGGCATGGGTGCGTTGGGAAGATCCTTTATAGAACGCAAGAGGAGCGTTCACGCATAACGGAGACGCATGGCGATGAGCTGTTCGAAGATCTGCGCAGCGATTGGTCGCTAAGGCGCGCTCGTGCGGATGGCGATCAATGAAGAAGTCAGCTGATTACTTGAGGGGGCCGACCAATAACCTCTCGCCGCACCACCCAATTGTGTGGCCACCGAGTCAGGTGGGTCTTTGATTTGCCACAAGTGTGCCATTCTCTGCCAATGTCAAGTAGACAGGTGGGCATTTATGCTTCCATCGAGAGAGAGAAACCATAAGTGCTACAGCACATCGAAGAGGAGGGCTTTCGATCAACTTGGATGAACGGAAGCAATTGTGTTTAATTTGGTTTAAAGTGCCAGCCGCAGCACTACTAATTGGACATCAGTAGAACGCTGTTGAACAGGATTGGAGCTCTGCAGCCCAACTGTCAAGAGTGTTTTGTTATTTCACGTTTCAGCAAATCCCTCCTTCATATTACAACAATTAGGTGCACTTGTTTTACTACCTCTGCTTTCAATCAAATGGACTACTTTGCCAAACCGGCTCTGCTTTTTGTTGATTTGTTGGGGTGTGATTAGCGGGGAATGGGGCGATTTCTTACACGGTTTTTTGGGCGTCCACTGCCGCAATCCGAACGGATGATGAAAAGGGAGGGAAAGTGTGCGAAGATGCCCTCCTCAGAGCACACTGCACTTAGCGAACCAATATGGTGCTTCTAAAGTTTTGAATAAACTTATAGACGACTCTGTACGATGTCTCCGCGGAGATGTAATTGTGCTTTCAGTGCACGTCTCCTTGATGGTGGCAAGTTGGACAGTGTAATTAAGGGAGCGGATTTGTTCTCTGGCATCTTAAGCTTCGTTTCAACATTCAGTTGACCGAATGAACTCCCTTTACTTACCAATGATGTGTCACTGTTTATTTCATGAGATGCAGCCAACTCATTCGCCGTCGAGATCTAAGTGGAAGACTGACTGGTACTAAGGGCAAAGAAGTGTAACAATCTATGAACTGGAGATGCCCTACGTGCTATTCGTTGTTTGACGACGCGTGATTATATGCAAGCGGAACGTGTCAATCAGAATCCCAGTTGCTTCACGTGTTTGCGTTATTAAATCCTCAGTTAACTATGCGATGGCAATAGTTGAATTAATCCATGCGTAGATGCTTCAGGCTCCAGGACGAACAAAGGGGACTCTCGGAATGGGCCTGCTCGAATCTCCGCAAAGAAAAGCCGTGAGGGATTTTGTGCTCTTGCATTTGCTGCTACCTGTAGCCTCTTCATTTGCAAAAGTGCAGACCCACTTCAGTGTAGGTCGACACAAGCAGAATGCACTGTGTTTATTTTCTTAAAAGCAGACAAGAAACAATCGTTACAAGTGATGCCATATTTTTGGGAGTCTAATCACGAGGTCGGAACACGTGGCGAGAGTCGGTTGGTTCTCCGCCCCAGGTGGAGAGGCTTACCACCACCGATAATTAGCTGACCGATTGACCAAATTGTAATATTTTGTTTGTTCGAACTGCCGGTTTCGGTCACCTGGGTGGCCATATTGTACTAGCCGGTTGGCCAGCCTCCGGGCCGTGCCAACAGCCCCCAAGCCCTCTCTTTCCAGAATATATATTCTGCCCCAGTACTATGCCTTCTTTTGCCTTAAAGGGAGCCTCGGGACGCTAAATTTGTGGCAGCGGAAAGCAGACCCGACTTTGATGGATTTTATCCTGCTCCATGCCGCTTCTGGCAAACTTTGGCGGTGTGAAAGAAGTACATGTGCCACGAATGGGAGAATCTCTCACATCCCATAACAGAAGGGTTGAGATCGACGTTCATCTTCGGCACCTCCCTCGCCCTCGTGTTCTGCGGGGAAGCCATCAACAACTGAAGCGACACTAGCCGTGAATTCCAAGTCCAGTGCAACTGCCGAGAAGGATCAGTGACATTGTGGTCAAGCATCCTCTGTAAGCTCTCTCTCCTGTTCTCAGGCAACTTGCCTCCCTTCGCCAAAATGTGCATCTACAGATGTAGAATGTGCAGGACGCCATTTGATAGCATCGTTTTATGCTTTGTACACTTGGATCACGTGCATCCCGTTCCTATGGGGCCCGATTGCCCCATTCGTTCAGGGTTCTACGATACCCTCGCGTTTCTTCCAAGGCATCAGAAAAGCCTGAAATCACAACCTGTGTTGCGTGTGTCTCCATTTGTCCAAAAACTTGGGTTCGTGCCCCCATCTTCCATTGGGCCGCAATATCGTGGGAGAGGAGGACTAAGAAATGCGCATTTGCTGCACCGAGTGCTACGCAGAATTAATGGTACTACAAGAAGACATGCGCTCGAATCTCGATGGCTGGCACAGTTAGCTCGTGGGTGCTTCTCGCAGCACTGAGTGCGTTGTGATGGCTGACACGGGAGGCTGACCAAGGGGAGCGTCGGGGACGCCGCTCGAAAGAAGAGAGGGGCTGTGTAATGCTTTGTTTGTTCGAACTGCCAGTTTCGGTCACTTGGGTGGCCATATTGTGCTAGCCGGTTGGCCGGTCTCCGAGCCGTGCCAACAGCCCCCAAGCCCTCTCTTTCCAGAATATATATTCTGCCCCAGTACTATGCCTTCTTTTACCTTAAAGGGAGCCTCGGGACGCTACAAAATATCGATTGCTGCACAGATGTTGGAGATATGTCTCGACAACTTAAGCATTCTTGAAGCACAAATTTCGGCTTGTGCAACATGTCGAAACGAAACGCTTCACAAAAATAAGTGTTTATTGAAGGAGCTTAAGATTTAGCGACCTGGAATTTGGGTGGAACCTGATCGAGTTGGCTGAAGTCAGGATGAATTTTGTTGTGAACACAGACTGGAAGCACACACGAAGCATTTGCGGGGGTAACAAGAACACGGCCATTTGTGCCCCCTGCACCTCTTTTCAAACAAGGCAACCAATCAGGTTGTGTAATAAGAGGTGGAGAAGGCTCTGAACTCGTAGCAGCCACCCTTACACTCTGCCATTCTTGTTTCTGCCTTTCTAGTATGATGTGGATGCAACAGGTATTCTGTCCGACACTACCCACTGTCCTCGAGGTGACTGCCTAAGTTGTTTAATCAATGTGATTCCCTTCTGCGATTTTTCTTCAAGTAAGTATTCTCTGGGAGTTGTGGGTTTATTAACGTGGCATGATCATCTCTTCCAAGCATGTATTATGTCGAGGGATGTCATTGGAGAAATTGTTAATTGCAAGCAGAGTAGATACGTCGAGAGCTCAAAGCGTTCATGGATCAAAAGCTGGGGTTGATCTCCATGAGTGTGGGGGGAGCAGTGAAGCAGCCTATTGACCATCACACCTCCAGGTAGCATGGCCACCTTACTCCCCACCTTCCTCAGTCATCTCCTTCTCCTCGTCCACACCGTGGAACAACTGCCACCAAGCGACCAAGATTTCACCGGCTATCACATCGCCTGCATTGAGCCGCAGCATTCGAATGAGAAAGTTGCCGTCGCATCCTACTGCCCTTTTAAGAAATGCTTTCAGCTGTTTTTCTCTCGAATTGGCCACCTGAAGCACGTGCAAATCGCCCTGTCCTTCGCGGTCGGGATGTGGGGACGAGGTTAAAAGGGAGGTTTCGAGAAAAGACCTCAAAAAGGCCTCGCCCCATGACCGCGATAGTAATCGTAACATCCAAAGTCCTGCTGTGATGATGGAGACAAGGAGAGCAGCAATGATCCACACCCACAGGAAGAGGTAAATCTTCTCGTTTAACATGTTTACGGGAAGAGCACAGATTGCGGTGTAGAGCTGTGCTCGAACCCCCAGATTGGGAACGCGGATTGGGCAGAGGGTTTGGAGAGGGAAGAGGTCACTCCCTCCCCATTCCTGCCGACGAGATGCAAAGTTGAAAAGACGCTTACTGAAGGCCAGTAGACAGCTCTGACTGGCGTTGTCAGGTCCCAGAAATCGCATCACAATGAAAAGCTGTCCCAAGCAATTGACGACGTAAAGGAATTTTACAAACAGATACAGAACTGCTGTGCGGTTGCCCAGACGCTTTCCAAACACGCATAAACTTGCACATAGTGTGGAGGCGAGTGCCTTGCGCTGGAATCGCGACAATTTGGATTGTCGAGTGTCTGTGTGCTGTCGCGATAGGAGGTGGAGATGGTGGGCGCATACCTGTACCAACTTAGATCTTGTGGCCAAATCGTCACTTGTTGTGGCAGTTTGCGCACATGTGATGAGGTAGTTGAGATTGTCACCGAGAGTGAAGACTGACAGGGCTTGCCAAATGAGATGGGGCACATAGAAGAGGATTGCCTGAATTGAGAGACAGAAGGGTACCCACTGGTAGAATGCTAAAAGAGATGCAGACAATTAGACCACCAATCGAGGTGAGGCTGAAGGATGAAGAGCAGAGCTCACAGATATCAGCCCTTTGTCGAAGTTCGTCCCATTCTGTTTCGTTGCTTGGGAGTTTGTCGCCTTTTTTAAGACCGATAGTTCCCTGGACCCAGCAGACCGACTCGGCATAGCTCCCAAATCCACTCGGAGGTGCGGACGGAGCGGTGCAGGAGATGGGTCGTAGAAAGTAGACATTGGTCATGGTGATGCTGACGAGGATGAGGAGTATCACGGTGGTGTAGAAACTGTTTAATCGATCACCGAAATCCTCAAGAGTTGAGAACTCATTGTCCTTGGATCCGTGGCGTTTGTTAAAGTGTTCCTGCAGACCTTCTCCTAGAGTTATTTTCATTGTTCCGAGTCCACTTGGCAAATGATGACAACTCGGAGAATTTGGAGTACTACTTAAAATCACTGAGTTAACCATCCAATCACAAGCATTTCAGCTGAACTTTGCTTTGTGTTGAGTTTGACTCGACTCTCTTGGATGGTAGGTGGTTGCAATGCTGGGCGATTTCACCAGAAGTGGGAATTTTTGAACAGTTTGCTACCGTTCATGAGTGCATTACTTTTCGGTGGGTAAAGGAGAAAACTGGAGGGTGGAGAGCATGATTTCGAGACGATTGGGAGTGTTTGGAAATGAGCCAACCTAGAGGGATCTTTAGCGATTATCAAAATTACAACATGTTTGAGGTTGCAAGCATCTGCAGTTATCTTGGAAGAATCGCCTCGACTGTATTGCAGCCAAAGTGTGTGTATGGGTCCCCAGGGCTGTAATTGTGTGTCTGGAAACGCGAAATCCTGTTATTATTATGAAAATATTTATGTGTGGTTACTTTCGGGCACCACTTTGGGGATAGTTAAACTGCTCTCTGCAAACCTTTTATTGTCAACTTTGTTGATCTTTTTATTAATTGCTAAAGATTCCCGAACGAAAGAATCATCAACGTTGCTTTAAAGTCCTTTTATCATTTTTGCTAAAATAAAAATTTGTAGTTAACGCCCTTTTTTCAACTTATTTGAAGATTCCATAAGAACGAATAATTGATTTGTTCTTGCATTGGTAGTCACATCTGTCTCTCATTGGTCAAAATGCAATGACTACATCGCGTTAACAAGATTGGTCTCTCAAGGGCAGATTGTGATTGGTTTGCGAATTCATATGGGCAACAGCTGGCAGTTCAGCCGGTGGTGGTCATTGCCCATGTTGGTACGCACGAGAAGACGTGTTTTCCTTGTCGCTCTCATCTCTTCCCTTCTAGTGCTTCTTTTTGTATACTTTAAACGTGACAGTGTCTCCTTGAATTATTTTGAATCCTTTGTACCAAATGAGGAAGACTGTGTTATTCCGCCTTTAGAACTTTGGCCCGTAGACTTAAATCAGTCTCTTGACCAATCACAAAACTGGCTGGATTGTGCCACAAACGGGCTTCGATATACGATAGAGAAGCCACGCAGGGCCGTTGATATTGACGGTGTCTTGCCAAAACGTGCGTGGCTAGAGTATGGGATCCTGGGAATCTCCCCCGAATCGAACCAATGCAAGTGCGATGCTCTTCCAATATTTCGATTAGATGAATATCGCTCTGTGTATGGAGATCCGCTAGTTGATGTCAAATCTGGCCAATTTCTTCGACATCCACAGGTCATGCTACTCTGTCAACCACGTTTTAATTTCTCTGCGTGGAATGCGGACCTTCTGCTCACTCAACGACGTTTCTATTTGTGTGGAAGTAGCCGCGTGATGGATTCTACGCCTGGAGCGAACTCTTCAGCTGTAAACATTCTTCTTCTTGGTATGGATTCGTTATCTCGACTAGCTTGGCTTCGATATATGCCAAAAACAGTGAAGAAGTTGACCTCCCTTACCCAATCACGTGGAGCCATGTTTCTGAAATATCACATAATCGGAGATGGAACTACTAGTAACCTGTTGGCTCTGCTGGCAGGCTTCTTTGAAAAGGAATTACCAGAAAGTCGCCGTTTTGCTTCACGACTTTTGAGTGGTCGTGGAGGTTTGATAGAAACTCAAGTTTCCGGAGATAAGGAGTACAAAGGTGGCGATAAGACACCTTTGGACGAGTTTCCGTGGATATGGAAAGAATTCAAGACGAATGCGGGCTATGCAACGCATTTCATTGAGGATACGCCAAACTGGGGCACCTTCCAGTACCGACTTCAGGGATTTGGAAATCTTGAACCGCCGGTGGATAGTTATGGCAGACCTTGTATGGTAGCTGCAGCTCAGGATGAAGCACGCTATGGGAAGGAGCCTGGCTGTACAGCTTCCACGTAGGTGCAGTAATTAATCAATCTCCCACCATCTCTTTTTAAAATAATTTTTAAGAGAGCTTTTATTTCAATCAACCCCGTAAAGTTTAGTGAACTGTGTCAAGAAGCAAAACCGCTTGATCAATTTTACAGGCAACTTTGGCCTTGATTTTTGTCAATCCGTTAGAGTGATTTTGCGTTGCATTGTTTAACCAGTCACGAAGCTGCATTGATAATCGCCTATGTGTGTGTGTGCGCCTTCAGGAGCCTCGGAGATCCTGACCAATTTAAATGAATTGGCCACCAAATGACACGTCTGAGTAACAATGCCACCAATATGTTTCAGTAGCTACGTAAAATGAAAAAAAAACAGTGTTTGATTTCCTGCATAAATTGCAGTAGTTACTTGTTAAATCACATGAACGATTGTGAAATACAGCAATCTGATGGCACTTTATTACACCCTGTGTACCGCCTTCCTGTCAGTATGAATCTGATGCGGTTGCAGCTTGTCAGCATTTAGCTAAAATTTTATCATTCGGTATTTGGTGGTGGTGGCGGGGTATGCGGTGGCAGAATGTACCACAAATGGATGGTTTGAATAAACAAATTGGCTGTAATGATGACTCAACGAAACTGCACCACTGTTCAAAAAGACTCTGGGACTGTTGTGCCAAAAGTGGTCATCGATCTGCAGTGCTGGTGGATCGGGCGACAGGTCGTTCCTACCTGCATCAACCGGTCGGGAAATGGCGTGGGGACTAATCGAATGAGTCTTACATGTGTTGGCAATGGGTGACAGTAGGCCTTAAAGAGAACAAGTTTGTTCTTCACCTCTGTACTTTGCGATTCGAAAACTCACCATGTGGTCTCGACACTTGAATTTTGGCTTGATGACTTGGGAAATACAGCCGGTTATTTTTAAATTGCCCGCATGCTTACTTTATGGCCAATTTCGTCCCTATGCGTATTTTGGGCGTGATTAATTGGTGTATGCAATTACTCGCCATGATCAATTGTTCGGGAACAAGGAGGACAAGTCATTTAGTCAGTTGAAAGCCCTCTTCTAACAAGGCAAAACAAAGCATCATCCCACATTCGAGGGAGAGAGTTGGACGATACTGACTCATTTACCCTTTTACTGCCCGCAATTCCCTCATACTTTTACAGGTGAGAATCTTTCGCCTTGGACCTCGGCAGCCACACGATCTGATACGAGGGTAGATGAGATATTTATAAAGTAGAAGTGAGGTTAATGACTGACTGCAAAACCTTGCATGCAATTGGAACTGCAAACCTATAATTTGTTCGGAAAGGGATATAACATTTGCATAAACTAAACTCTCTGGGGAGTTTTCTTTCTTTAGAGCCATTTACGTTTGGCTTTATTACTCTGATTTGAACAAAGCGTGGACAAATCTGACTTTAACTGTTGGCCTCCCAGAAACCACCTAACCAACTGTCCCCTTGTTACCATGGCGAAATTCAGGGTACCTTCCTTTTTGATCCGATTAAGAGCCCGGTGTAACTATTGCACTCACCATGATAGGGTGAACATTCTAGAATCATTCAATTTTAATCTCAAATAAGGAAAATTTTTATCTAATGCACCGTCTCACAAGGGTATGCGCTGTATGACAGAAGGCTGTTCTTTCCTTTTTCACAGCCATCACTACATCGGGGTGACAACCTTTGGCGCATAACTAGAAAGGAATGGAATTAGTTGTGTGGACCTTCGAGCATTTATTGCTACGCTTCCGCCAGCTTACACCATGTCCAAGAAAACAAGCACGAAACCGCGGAGAGCTTTTTGATGCAATGGCTTTAAATTTCGGAGGCAGTGTTGCTACTGGTGGAAGAATAAGTACACATTGAGTTGTCTACTTTCGTTTCACAGACCAACACACATGGTGCTACTTGAGTCTCTCCGAGAATTTTTCTACGCCAATTCCCATCGACCACGTTTCTCACTCACCTTTCTCTCCGAGATGATCCACGAGGAGGCGCCGAAAGCGCGTCTGTTGGATGCTGATGTGGCAAAGCTGTTGGAGCAAATTGATAGAGAGGATGAACGGGGCTGGGGACCGTTTTCCAACACCCTTGTGATCCTTTTCTCTGATCACGGACCTAGGATGGGAAAAGCTAGGTTGTCCCTACAGGTAGATGGTTTTATCTTGAGGCAGCAAACTAATTTGTGGTCGGAATGAAAAGTTCGATTCTTTTATGGGTTGTAAGTCTAATCAAGAAAGCGCAATAGCCTCGCTTAAGGTTTAAGTCTAGAGAAGCAGGTAAAACCGTCTCAACGGAAGCAAAATGTATCTAATAGAGTCCCTTCCAAAATCGTATCAAGCCTTAGTATTGTGGAATGATTAGTTTGGCGTACAGAAGGGCTGAGAAACTATAGGTGTGGCTGCGAGTTCACTTTATTACTCAAAAACTGCAGAGACAAAAATGACTGTCCCTTTATCTAGAGGTTGATCGGTATCGCTTTTCTAGGTTTCTTTTCTGCTTTGACCGTAGTGAGTCTTTGTGTAAAGCAAAATTAAACTATCCATTAAAAGAAATATATCCCGTTCAAGGAGGATGGATAAATCGAATTTCTACAGAAACAGTTGAGTAACGGTAAGCTTCTTATAGTAAAATTTAACCGAAGCCGAGTCGTAGTGGTGAGCATCATGCTCTCGGCGGATAATATACATGGCCTCACTTAAGGTTGCGTTGAATTTGCGGAATTTGGATCCTGTGCTATCAATCGTACTTGTTTAGACCCTCTAATTTGTCAGTTCCCCTTTTTTGCTTTTTTTGCTTATTTCTACTCAGTTTTTCTCCAAAAAATGTTTTTAGACAAATTTTTGCAGTGATTATGACTTTATTTTAGGGGAAGCTGGAAGAGCGCTTACCTATGCTGGCCGTTATCCTTCCCCGAAAATTCGCGCGTGACTGGCCTGAAGCCGTTTCCACCCTCCAATCTAATGCCAATCGTCTCTGCTCTCCGTTTGACGTTCATGCGACCCTCAGGCACATTCTCATCCGTTCGGTCAATCAGAGCGTTCGGGGTCGCAGCCTGTTCACTCCTCTGCCAATTCGACGCACATGCACTTCGGCAGGCATCGCTCGCCATTGGTGCACCTGCGCACACTGGGTAACCTTGAGACCCAATGCAGGTGGTGAATGGTCTGAGGAGGTAAAGGGAGCAGTTGCGACGACCTTAAAGACAATTAATGCTGCTACGCGAGTTCTCTTTGCTCAAGACGGCTTAAGGCTGGTGGATATGTGCGAACGACTTCAATTAGATGAGGTGAGTCGAGTCCATCGAATGCCTTTGTCATGTCTGTGCAGCTCAAGTTATTTATGGGTGCTATTAATCCAGAGTACAGTAAAGGTTCCAGGGTGTGCGAGGTTGTTTGAAAGACAAGCCGCTTAGGTGAAGTGAACAGACTCTAAACCACTCGGTGGTAAACCTGGGCACTGGCAGAGCGTAAATGGACTTGGTGCACAATCACACAGGACGCCAGCATGACAACACCTCAATTTAGGAACCTCAAGTTTATCGGTGGTGTTAGCCTCTGTTTATCTTCAACCGTCGTCACAGGAAGACCGATAATAAGGGTGACCCCTGTGTGCGGAGACAATTAACTTGTTTATTGTCATCAGACCACTCCACTGAGAGGCATGGGATTTCACTACCAGTCATGGTTTCAGTCTCAGATGATTATTGTCTACTACAGACGAAATAGGTTAGGACTATCAGCACTTTTGCATCTCCTTTGCAATCTAATTCTGCTCACTCATGTCAGGAATCTGGCTTGTCCAATGTATGGCACTGTTACCTAACGTGTCAAGATTGTGTTAGAGTGATTGACAAATCATTGAACGCTTTTTCTCATACCTTCAAGTTTAGTTGAGTCAAACTCTCTATCCATCCGTGCCCTTTAGCTTTTTTACCATTATCCTTAATGCCACTTGGAGGTGCTATGCAGTTGAAATCTGCCTCTACATCTGTTTTCCAACGGACGGCCTAGTTGGATAACACCTCAAGCAAGATTGTACACATCCTAAGTTACCTCTCTTAGATAGATTGAACGTGTGACTCCAACATCTTTTTCGCGGTTCCAGGTTTCATTTTGAGCAGAGGAATCCGGTCCAATGTTCTAACGAATTAGCTTACCCTAAAAAATTCCGACAATGTAGTCGGAAATCCTTCCCAAACTATGCGTAAAAAAGGTGAATCCCGCTTTTTATGAGACTAAAGTGTGTTAGGACAAATAGTGACTTCAATTTTTACTGCGAGGAAAAGGGTGCTCACCCCTCGAGAATTGAATGCATATGCGAGAATTACGAAGAGCAAGGCAGAAGTCACCTCATGGCTAATTTTTACGTTGGTACGGGGCAGGAGTCTCTGTGTTGTCTTTTGTGAAGAGGGCTCGTCTCCAACAGACTTGCTAGACTTGAAAAGTCTAAAAAAGTTTTTCCCTCTCCGAGTTACATCAAGTGCTATTCAGCAAAGAGACCTTAGATGTGATCGCCGTTTGGCCTTCATCAAGAACTTGATAGCATAAAGTGGTGACTTGTGCCACCCATTGAGACGCACGAGTTAATGTGATAGTGTGTGGAGAATATGAAGACAACCAAACGGTGGAATAAAACAGCTATTCTTCACCGCCAATGCGTCTGCCATTCAGCCAGTAAGCACAATCCCTCATCCCCAAATGTAAGGTGGAAGAAGTGTGGCACAGTTGCATAGTCTTGCATACTTACTGTCCACTCTCCACTGTTTGCAGGTTACATGTGCATTAGACTTATTCATACTTGCCTTTCGCCATCACTTTCTCCTCCCAATTGAAGTCGGATTAGACTGAGAGCAGACGAATCTGGTTGCACACTCATGCTCACTACACATGAACCTCCAACCAGTTTCAATGTGTCCATGACTAGCAGCAGGGAAGACTCCTTCCTAACCGTGGTGATGCGTCAACCTTCAAGTAGTCAATCACCAAACCCTCCTTGCATACACGATCTATGTAGGGACGATGTATCCTACTGCCGTATACTATATCTTCTCTACATTCCGCGTAGACTTCTGCGGCCTTAGAACCTGTTTCATCAAGTGGATAAGTTGGAGGTTTATCTACCAGATTCCAAGCACAATGAGGACTGGGTACGAGCATGAAAAATACCACTGTAGTGGTGATCGACTGGCTCAGGCTCGGGTTCAGCGATGCTGGTTCTTTGAAATCTTAGCCTTTTAAAATTTTTTCACAAGTTGCAGAAAACCATCAGTTCGTGCTACATCAATAGTTGTACTTTTTATTAACACGTGGAAGACTTGGCATAATTCTCCATTCCTTTCTGCCGTTGCAGGAAGCCGAATAAGAAAGCATGTTTTTTATGGAGCTGTGACGCCCTTTTCGTCTTTTAGATAGTTGCTGCCGAGGTCTCTCGTCTTCCCCGCGAAGTTGTCAGTTTCCGGGGTACAGCTGATCGTGATGGACAAATTCCACTCTTTGACATACCAGATGCGCATCCAACCACGTCTACACTGCGTCTCCACCTTCGTGTAAAACCCAAGCAAGCGCACTTTGAGGTTCTCCTTCATCGAGATGTCAATAGTGGTGCCTTTCGACCTCCTAATCTGGAGAATGTCCGACGTCTGGATGAGTTTGAAAAGCATGCTAACTGTCTGGAACCCCAAAAATGGAGTCAAGCTCGAAAGTTGTGCATTTGTCGTTGACTTAAAGGTCCTCCTTTCTTCTCTGTGCATAGACCCCCTTGTGCAATGTCCTTTAGATAAATATGTATGCTTATATGCACCACAGATGGTGCCTGGAACCGCATAATCAGGCTTGTATGTCCACTTCCGTTGAAAAGTTGTCAAATTAAGGCCAGTCTTACTACCATTTATTCGTATTTTAAGATTGATATTTGGACTACGTGCCAATGCAACTGCTTTCATCTCCTTTACTACTTAGGGTGTACACTAAATTGGTCTTCCATGTGGCCTACAACACATCCGCACTCTAAATTTCGATACTCTTTCCGGAAGGAACTACTTAAATCCTTCATTGACCAGTATCTCGATGTCCATATTTCCTGTGGAAATGCATGGCGATGGTGGATGCTTTCTAAGCAGGTAGACGAGTTGACGAAACCTGGAATGGCTAAACCTGCTTGCCTCCTCAGCAGCTACTTTTACCTTGTTTTCAACCCAGATCGGTCGAATGGTACTCGGTAATCAGTAGCAAAACTTGTAAAAGGGGTAGGGGGTACCCTCTTTCTCTCATTTCCATCCCTCACATTCTACAAAGTACGAGTTATTTGAGAAGTCAAGCAGTAAAAAAAGGGAATGATTGGGATAAGGGCATCTTTGTCATTTTTGATTAATGAAGGACGCTTAGGCATCCACTTGGGCCCTAATTAACGCACCGCATAGGACGTAGCCCAAAGATGCGTGTTTACTAAAGAGCTATTTTTTTTGGTAGAGATCCACGAAGAGAACTTGACAGAAGCTGCAAAATACACTCAGCTGTGAGGTATGGTCGAGTCTCTAAGAAAATAGAAGATAATTCTATCTTTTAGGAAGAAGTTATTTCTTACTAACCTAGCTGGGGACGGGAAAATACCGGAATAGGCAAAATTAATGAAGACCTGAAAGTCTCCCTGAGACCACCGGTTAGAAACGTTGAGTGTGAAATTGGCGAGGTACTCTAGGACCGAGTGAAGGTGTCATTATCAAACTCACCTTCCACCTCTTCTCCTAAGCAGCAGACTTGGACAGAACTAATGTAGGTGTTGACTATATCCATAAGTCTTGATGCTAAGTTGCGTGTTACATCCGGCATGGAATCAGGTAAACAACTAATGCAGCATTTATGTCTATTGTAGAGACTTCAAGGGTTAAGTCTTGGTGTCCATTCTGGCCGTATAAACTTGTAACTCAATTTACAAAGGACAGCAGACGTTGAAGAAAAAGAAAAACGCCCACAATTTAGAATTGCCTCCCAAAAGTGATGAGTAATGCGGAGCGGTTGAAAGATGACGCGATTTTAACCGTCCACTTAGGTTTCCCTCGTGGGACATATAAAAAGAGTTGATGGTGCTTAGAGGAGCTGCACATTTTTCGAGAGGTTTTATTTATATGGGGTTACCGAGTCCTAATAGGTTAATAGGCTGCCATGACATTCAACTTTACATACACATAAATCAAACGCCGCCTTCTGGGATGAGGTGTTGATTGGCCCAGAAGTGTTGGACATTGCCACGGTCGGTAACCCTTTTTGGAGTGAACAATAATACATTCATTGATTCGGTCAGTTGGTCAGTTTGTCAGTCAAAAATTGCTTGTGGGATGAGTGATGAGAAAGCGATGGCGAAAGGCAGGTGTGAAAGACTATGCAACTGTCCCACACTTCTTCCGCCTTGCATTTGGAGATGAGAGATCGTGCTTACTAGCTGAATAGTAGACCCACTCACGTTGAAGAAGAAATATTAGATTCCAAAGTCCGCCAAGTAAAACGACTACGCTGGCTTTGAGAGTACGCTTGGTGGGCCGCAAGACGAATAGTTCATTCAGCATTTCTTGTTCACTACGGAAAATGCAGTCTTTTTTATTTTCGTTTTCCATTTCTTTAAAACAAAACAGGTCTGGCAAATCAGTGAGATAAACGTGTCAAACTTAGACGACTCTTCAATACTTAATAACTCATTCTTTTCAGCAATACAGCCCCAACAAAATCCTACACGGTATTTGAGGACTGCATAAAAGTGGATCCGCCTTCCCTCTTTTATATCATCTGTACTCTTCTACTAACTTTTTCAAGTGATAGTTGCTAATCTTTTTCAGCATAAGACAATCACTGAACTGCATGTAAATTAGGATGGTTACTTTGGACCTGGACGTGTGTTAGAAAAGAAGGCAGCCAGAACTAAAGTGTTCGCCCTCATAGGCGAAACCCTTCGCGAAATTGGAAGTCGGGAACGTTGGTGACATCGGTACCTGTTTAAAAGGCTTTTTACAATTATAAACTACTACCCGTTCATGAAATCGATGCATCACACTATCTCTTTCTTTTACCAGGCACAATCTTAGCGGTGAATTACTTCACCTGTCTATTTGGGTAGAAAAATCGACTCTCATAACTCCAAATCATCCACTTGATTTTTGAAAAGGCATGCTAAATCCTCCCGTCTTTACAAATTTCAATCCAAATATGGTGCAAGTATATTCAATTTTGAATGTTTCCACCTTGCAACAGGGTTACAACCCCTAGACACGTTGGGTCAGTGGTCGATGGGGAGAACACTTTATGGATAACTGCTGAAAGGATTGAGGAAGAGCAATGGGGGCGATACAAATGAAGCGAGAAAGATGACATGGCAAGATTATCGGATTTGGAGGTAAAGGACGAGGCGGCGGCTTCATCAACACCATTACCACTATTAACGACATCGGCAAAAAATGTCAAGTAGATAGAACAAAAAAGGATGGGGTTTCTAGTTGTGTTTGTGAGGGTCTACTTGTTGAAGGAAGCAGCAGAATCTTCAGGGTTCTCGAAGGGAGCGGGCATTTTCTCCTCTCGTGGCTCCACGCCCCAAATGTCACGAGCGTACTCGCGGATGGTCCGATCAGAGGAGAATTTCCATGACCCTGCGATGTTTGCAAGCATCATTTGTGCCCACCGCTTCTCGTTCTGTGAAACCAAGAGAGATGGAGAAGACTTGGTTAATTGAAAACACCTGGTCCCTTCGTCCTTTTTTATCGTGCTTTCATTCCTTCAAAGCCTTCTAACGATCTTAAATTCCCTCTAACTATTCCTTCTTAACTGGCGGATTGGGCAATAGAAATGAGGAAGTTGCTGAGAGCACATGTTCAGCGCAGTCAAGTCCACACAGCTAAAGCCTCTGCGTCTATTTCCCCATCCGTTTATCAAACCTCCACTCTAACTATTTGAAGTGATGACTCCTGATTGTGTAAAAGCTTTTCAGTGAACAGTCTTCATAAACCCCATGGACCTATTTTTGAATCAGCCTTAGACTCTCCTTCAGCTTGAGTTGTACCATAGTTGCCTACTAGCAAATCTCTTTTTACGGATTCTACCATTTTCTATTCACAAGTCTAGTTTCGAAACATCGATTTCACTAGATTCGGAAATTACACAATATGGAAGGAGAGAATAGGAAAACTAGACTCACCCTATAGGCCTTATCGACCTCAGCCTGAGCTCTCATGTAGTCAGCAAAGTCAGCGCAGAGCATGAAGCGGTCGCCGAACATCATGGTCTTGTAAATATCAATAAAGAGATCCGGCTCTTCAGGCGAGAAATACCCCTGTTTGATTTGTGACAGAATCAATTTGAGCTCTGGACAAGCGTCAATGTACTCCTGTGAGTCATATCTTGAAATGAGGGATAAGATAAATAAGACTTGAGCCAGTTCTCGAATAACACCAAATTTCATTGGATATATGGAAGCTAAAGAACTAGAGATGACTCAATCACCAAACCAGGAGTGGCATTTTGACAAGATAACTGATACAAATCATGCACATCTAACCCGGTGGAGACATCAATTTCCTGAGGTTATACAAGGGCGTCTACAAGTCGGTCATATCATGCGTGGGTTCCGGTAGACCACTGGTGTCACGTAGAGGCTTGTGAACTACGTGTAGTTGTTTATATGTATGTACAATTGATGTGATATGGATTGGTCTGTGAAATTAGTTGTGATATTTGGCGAAGGTGCAGCACCAGAAATTACCACTTAGAAATAGCATGAATTATCCAACTTGGGCTATGAATCATCCAAAGGTATATGACGAAGAAAGACGTGTCAATATTAGCAGGCCAATTAAAGATTAATCTGTTAAGAATATTTAATCCTGCCGAATGCGAGCGATGAGACACTTTGCATTCACATTAACCGAAAGCTAAGTAAATGGGCCTCAACAGTGTTTATTGAAAGCTGATAGTACCGCTCTTCGTTGTCGGTACTTTAGGACGTAAATGTTGGGCCGACTTTTACTGAGAAATGGGCTTTGCATTCCAGCGTTCATAAAGTGAACGGTCGGTCCCCATTGGGTATCGCCGACTTCCTTATTGCCCCACAGCCGCACCCATCTAAGGCTGGCATCTGGCATCTGGCACCAACTCTTCCTCAACCAACCATGCTTGCTTTGTGAGTGTGACTTCGAGGAGGAATAGTCCACTGGGCACTTCTTGCTGATTGAGAACTACCTAAACAATAAAAAGCCTTAGTGACTTCTTTTTCTTCCTCTTCTTCTTCTTCTTCTTCAGACTCACCCGAGATTGGTAAACCAGACCTCCCCTCGTGCAATTCTTCAAGATCTCATACCTCATTCTGTCGTAAAATACAGCTCGATAAGGCCCTATACTTCACTTGAGTGTGGAAAACCTTGAGAGATGAACTACTATCGGTAATGGTGGACTATAGTCTAATTCGGAGAGATGATGTATGGAGAAAAATCAATTTTTACGAAACCTGAGAAGGGTAGTGATGCGGGTTTAGCTGCACCGGCAAAGTGAAAGGTGCGGTTTAAGGTCAAGAGACCGTCCACGATGGAACGAGTGACCTACCCCTTGCGATTGAGCTCCTCCACCTCGTTTACAGTCATACCGAAGATGAACATGTTCTCTTGTCCGCACTCCTCGGACATTTCAATGTTAGCGCCATCCATTGTGCCCAAGGTCAGCGCTCCGTTGACCTAAAGGCAATACGGTCGATGTTGAAGAGAAGTAGTTTCAGATGAAGAAGGAAAAAGATTTGATATCTGAGTGTGTTTAATCACCAAATGATTTACAAGAAACCTTTTTTCAAATATGCAGTGAATAAGTCTTCCTCTTTACAAAAACGGTTTCAAATTAAGTGCCATCAATCATATTTTCGTAGGCATATAATTATTTGAGATTCTAAATTTGATCAGAGCTTTCATATCATACAGCAAAAACGGGTCCCGGTAACCTGTCACAGTGTTTTGCAATCCTATGTTCCACGGATTTGTTGGTTTCAAGAAAAGGCGATAATCACCACTCAACGGATTGGCGAGGGAATTTAGGGAATAAAAGAGTATTTTCAGCTCATCTACTCTCAAGTGCGGTCTAGGATTTAATGCGGTTAGTCAGCAAACGAATAAACTTCACTTTAATGCACGATGAAAGAGGAAAAGAGCGAATTGATAGACCTTACAGCTTTTCAAGCTTCGGCTGCAAAAAAATGTGCATAAGAACCGTTCGTTTGACTTCCACCTCCACCTTCCATCCTCAGTTGATGGCAGATATTTTATCTTGATCAAGAGCGTGATACAGTCCCCATTACCATCCAGTCCTACGTGACGCCTACTTCAAAATGTCGTATAGCACGTTCTGAAATCGAGTTAACCTTTGTTTGTAGTGTAAACAAACTGCAATCACGTCAGATTCAACCAACCTTTGGTGTTGGTTCAAAATAATCCGAACATAGCGGAATCGAAACCATTATACCAAAGATGGAGTGACGCAAATCACCTCTTCATAATTCAAGCGCATAAACAACTGTGGTTTACTAGTGCCTATCATTTAAACCAAATCAGTACTGCTTTAGTCCAGATCAAATATCACAAGGACTTATTCACCTCCCGCTTTTTTTGAGACACGGAAGCAGAATTTGAACAATGAACGGAGCTTCAAAGTAAGAAAGTTGAGGAGTCATAGTGATTCATGACTTCACAAATGCCTCTATTCGTTTTTGTTTGATAAAAGGTAAAGTTGAAAACCAGAAATAAATCCAGCCTGAAAAATCGCTGCATGATACATCATTGCTGCCTTCCAAAGAGCGGCATAGGAGGAAGACAGAAAAGAGAATTTAAAGGATAAATGTGAGAGAGGAGAGCATTCAATTTTAGCAAACCTTTGATTAAAAAAAGCCTCGAAATGCACTCCTCTCTCCTCCCTCTAACAAAGTAGGGTAAGAAAGGAGAAGGGGAGAAAAGAATGCAACTTACCATAAACTTCATGTTGCCAGTGCCCGAT
>MIEF01003441.1:0-10480 GCA_001870725.1 Taenia solium | reverse complement strand
GCTTCTAACCACCGTGTCCTCCTTCTCCACAATGCTAAAGCAGGGGTAAGTACTTGAAGTCTGTCTATTTCCACCACCTCGTCCACCACCAATCTGTCACCACCTCGGGACAGAGTTGTGCTCCTCTCACAGTGCCTCACAATATTCACTAGGAATTCTTGCTCCACCCTTCGCAACTACGAACTAAGCAATGCAGACCCAGGCTAATTCTGTGTTACTCAAACCAGCATAGCAAATTCAAATTGGTGTTTTTGATCAAGATTGGGGAGAAGGGTAATAGCTCATTTCTCCTTGTGAGCACTCACACGAAGGGTGATGAAATCATGGCCCCTAACTCGCGTTTCTCTAGGTAACGCTAAATTATGATGATATGATCTCAAGCCCTAAAGGCCTTTGGTGCACCAGTTGGAGGGATGTCCTGGGGATGGAACGTGAGGCAACCCTCATTGACCTACCCTTGTATTTTTGCACTTTTACTCTAAAATGGAATGGCGATGGACCCAGAAGTGTCTTGCATATGCACCCATCGTATTGCATTGCATCGCCCTCCTCTGTGCACTTCACCCACCTAGCGATCAGTGGCATTTACTACTCGCACATTGTATCACTGGATGTTTTGGCGGCTGTCGAGGTAATTGCGCGCGGTCGTAGGTGGCAAGCTATGCACAGTAGGGACAATATATAAATGCAAGTGGATCAGACCAGATGCCTTGCTCTAGATACTGGTCGGCAACAGCGGCGGTGTGCTTCTAGTTGTGAGAAGCGCTGGATGCTGGGAAAGCTTTGTGCGGATGGAGACATAAAGAACCACATCAGTCGTGCCCACAGAAGTCTTTAAACACATTGTAGCAGAATGAGGCGAGATGGAGTATGTGAGTTGAGGTTAACGCAGTTTTGGCAGCATGTGTGACTGGATGTAAGGGTTGAATGGTGGCCGATCACCAGTTGGTGCCAACAACATCTGTGGTGTTTTCATGATCACTTTACACCTCTAGTTACCCAGAGTGTTTATCTTATGCCACCTGTTACATTGGAGTGTATGAGCAATGAGCCGTCGGGATGCCGCGATAGCTGCGAACATCCCTAATTGGGTAGGGTGTTTGCGCTTTTAAATCAAAGACGCAGTTTCGTGGAGCAGTGCTCTCCATCAAAACAGGACATCTTCGCGCTTTTCACCACCACGCACATCCTGTAATGTCCACTCGACTTCGTGTAAGTCCAGCCTGTTTGGATCTCCACAAGTGTATCCTGGAGATCAGGATTCTCGGCCATAGAACAAATGCGTGCGTCTAGCACTTTAGAGCTATGATTGATTCTTTGATGGAAAATTTTCCATTCCGACATAGCCAATGCTACGGGATGAGTTCAAAACTCAGCTTGATGCGTGTTGTTTTCTAAAAGCTTATAGCATGCAACAGTTTTGAGTTTTCTTCCATTGTCCATTCCAATCACTGACTACGTTTCATAATACTCTAGCTATCACAGCCAAATCTCCCAATTCGATGGCCACTGTGGAACAGACTTATGCCATCTTCTTTACTGCCAATCAATTGTGTCCACCTTCTGACAAGTGTTCAGGACACCACAGCACACAAATGGATTTAGCGACCAGACTTCGCTCCTCTTAATATCGTCTCAGGATCAATCCAACACACGTCTAGCTGTCCTCCTATTACTCACAATTGCGTCAGGCAGGCAATTATACGTTTGCATAGGACAAGTCTTTACTTCAAATAGGGAAGAGTCGTCGTCTACACACATTCGTGTTGGTGGCATTACCTCCAAAGCCATTAAATCAGCACACATGCTATCATCAAATGAGTGGATTCGACTGCTCCACATAATATCTCTTGGGCGGCGTGATGCAAGTTTATCACAGTGAACTGGGGATCAACTGTGTCGGTGGGGATTTGTAATTCGGAGATGGTCAGACACGACTGACCTGACAGTACCACCTGCTGATTTACATCAGCCACAGGGTTACCTACAAACAAAATGTTGTAGGCAGAGTGCAACCTTATCTGCCGTCTTGCTTCCACTCAGTCCTAGGACAGCCTCATCGTTTGATGTTGTGTTAAACTTTCAACGATTTTGTATGGCAGACTCGTACCATCACCTAGTCTCTTCTCACAAGCTTTTCTTAAGAGATGTAGCATGTTTTCTTTGATGTGCAAATAGTTGCGTGCCTGTCTTCCCCTTTTCCACCCATTCCAATATCGTTTCATTCAATCCCGCGCCCATTTAGCAATGCAGCTGAACGAAGTTTTAAGAAACCGACCCTGACAAATGGAATATGCATTTCCGTCTACCGAAAAACCGAAAGGAGCTTCGTCTGGTATGCTCCTGACATTTGCAACTGATGACAAATGCTTCTGATACTGCTGAAAAGGCCTAAGCAACTGAAGTACTGGAACAATAAGACAATGAGGGAAGGGAAGGAAGGAAGGCTTGCTCTACAACTTACCCCTGAATTCTAGGATTCGCATTTGGGTGGTCCTTTTTAATCTTTGTAAATGGGGAGTGGGACGCAAAGTGAAAAGCCTGCAAAAGTAGAGAATGAGAAGAAGAGCGAAAAAGAGGAGGAAACCAAGCAAAGGAGAAGTGTGGAAAGTGGATATAGTGGCAGAGACGATGAGTAGGCGAAAAAGTTGATGAGATGGGTAGGTGATCACACCTGGAGGTTGGTTGTGTGATTGACTTCTTCGCATCTGACATGTGTGTGTGAATCGACCACCAGCACGCTACTCATGGTAAACTTCTTTGCCTCAACTGAATATTGTGTATCACTGTGAGTGAGGAGATGGAAGAGAATGAAATGTGCCTCCAGATGCATTGCCTCGTGCCACGTGCTGATCTTTGACTTATGTCTCCTCGATGCTGCCTTTGGGCGGGATGCATTTTGGGCATTCGCATGCTTCTGCGTTCTGCGAGGTAACCCTTGCTATTCGAATGAATAAAGGAAGCAACAGGCAAGGGATTGTGTCATATCGAATGACGCAAGCCTAATTTGGCGAACGGCCCCTTTGCCAGTACATCAATTAGATGCAGAGAGAATCAACTACCTTCTTGGATTTTGCTAGTAGGTTTGCAGAAACGCATTACCTGTGTGCATCATTAATAGCAAGACTCGTATTCCAACCACAAGGGCAATTCTAACCGTAGCGTCGACGGCACCATCAACGACACCGACACAAATATGGTCGAATGCCTTCACCACGAGCTGGAATTAGTCATTGTAACTAGCTCCGTCGTGCCAGTTTCGCTATCCTCTTACTGGAAGTCCTACTCTAAATAATGTAAGCTATTCACTGCTACTATGAACTTAGAGACAGGCACTACCCTCTGTGTTCCCGCATTAGTACACCTCAGCATTTCTATCCTTTGTGACGTTGTTTAACTTCAGCTGCATGGAGAAATGTGCAGCACATAGGTTAATCAACCTTCCTGTTTCGCATTTGTCCAACTGACCCTGATCATTCCATCAGGGCGACATGGGGCGCTGTTGTCTAACACGTGCAATGTCCAATGAGTTGGACACGCCAACAACAAAATCTGCTGCAGATTATCCAGGTCACAGCTCATAGCTGTGGTCTGTCGGAGCAGTCTGCTGGCGCTAACACCTGCAGTGACACAAAACAAGGAGAACGTAGGGCTTTTACTGCTCATGCATTCGCTACACTTATAGTGCACTTCTTGAAACAAAGGGAAGGCATTTTTGTCAGATGACTCGAGAGGCATTCTCTTTGTATTTCAGCATACGTGATCGCTGTCTACTGATTCCTTTTAGTTGGGTTGCAGTTGATATGGCCTCACTTGTCGTGTGCCTCGTGGTATTTTGGGGATGAAGTGCCAGCAGGGAGGTAGGACAGGTGCTTTAAACTGAGCGGCACTTCGTTGCCTCTAGTGCATTGAATGGACTTGGGATGAAGTCACTGACCGCAATTTTAATCATCGCACTTTTCAACTCACGCGCTAATGCAACGAGTGAGATTTGATCGCATGGGTTTCCTTTGTAGTGGTCGACACTAAATTGTCTCATTAGTGCTATCGTCATCAAGGGATGTTGCGAGTTATGTTGGGTGAAATAGTCGAGACAAATTGCTATGCAATTATGGACTCTTCTACTAAGCCAGCCAGTTATTGAGGATGATGAAGGCCTTACTGATAGAAGTGAAGTAGATGGATGCAATTCACATTGGCCTGCAGTTGCCCACCGTGCTTGCGGTTGTGAATATGGACTGGATGAGGACCAGCGTAAGTGTTTCATTCATGCTGCATATGCTCAACGGTGCTGAGCGGTAATTTGATCGGATCCGCACTCATTAACACTCTGTATTAAACCCTATTTCAATGCTGCCCAGGGACTTTACACAGTGGTTGAGTGTGTAGCTTGGTTTTCTCAGGCTATTAGTTAACGCCACAAAGATCAACAAGCTCGGTCATCTTGTCAGTTGGCAATCAGAAAGCAGTAGAAACACTGCGTGACTTTGCCTAGCATAGATCCAGCAGATGGTTAAACCCTGCTCCCTCATGACGAGCTCGCCCATACCACGTTCCAAGATTATGCAATCCCAGTTTTGCCTCTTCCGCCAACCCCAAATGGCTTCCATTCATTTATGCGAGGTCCGCGTGTTCATTCAACCAAGTCAGTGATGAACCTGTGAGATTTGCCTAGCCTCAAAGCGAGATTTGGATTGTATCGCCTTGTGCAAGATTGGGTTTGGCGGAAGGGAAGAAGACGTCACTAGAAGACAGCACGAAGAAGGAATTCTGCATAAGGAGCGAATTCTAGATGTTGGAATTTGCCATATGCCCCGTCGACGCCCAACCGGTCCTCACTTTCGCGCAAGATGCCCCTTCTAACCAGCAGAGTACTGCAGGCAACGCAGTTGTTGCGTGAACTAAATTTGAGGCAGGCTCTACAGGCTCTACAGCTCTCCTCACGAACAAAGTACATGAACTTTGCTCACAATCACTCATAACGCCGAAAACGAGGTGAAGAAACTCTGCGCACTGCTGAGCGAACACGAGAACATGCTTGCATGACAAGGTGCAGAACTGGAACAAGCAGATATCTCCACGCATACGATAGACACTAGCATTGCCAAATCCATTTGGCAATTGTCCAGATGCCTACAGTCCCTTCTAGTGGCTGAGGCAAACCATCCAGTTGATAAGATGATCCTGAACGGGATTATAAATCCACCGATCTCAGTACACCCTCTGATCGCTCTGAAGAAAAACAGGTATGGTAGTCTACGATTACGCATTGATCATGGAATGCCGTAGCCGAGAGGGACGTGTTGTCACCAACCTACATAAGCGATTTGTTGCAGTCCCTGCATGGACCATATTGGTCATCCACCCTGCACTTGAGATGCGGATGCTGGCAAGTGGAAGTGAGGGAAACAGACCAACAGACAAGTGCTTTCATAGTGCTAGACAGGCTTTGTAAGTTTCAGACAACTTTCTTCGGATGCTAAAATTTGAGTCTACCTTTCAAACTCTCATACAGACAGAAATGACTGGACTACTCCACTTCATAGAGGGTAAGGTATTTGGGACCAAAATTGCGCCTTGTTTGGCAAGCATCATTTGATCCTGGGCTCTTTTCTGCTCACGGTTCTTCAGTTGTTACACGAGCAACTTGGTCATGTGAAAGTAAAGAAAATGCTTAGTGCTCCAAGCAAATGAAAATGGTGGCTTTCACTTGGCTCTGACGTGCCAGAATTTGCTGAAACTCTGCTGCACATAGTAAACTGTGAGTTCCGTGTTTCAGTCGTGTTATTTTTGTTGTTGAACAATACGATTTTGCCAATGTGGAGAAGGAGGACACGGTGGTTAGAAGCTGATGCAAAGCCTCATTATTGTGGGTTCCATTTACGCAGCAGAATAAAGGCGATTGTGTTTGATTGTGCTCATCATTGCCGTGAATTCTGACAGTCTGTGCAAGTGCCATCGCGTCTCCCATGCTAAGGATTCCTGCCTATGCTAAAGGAATCACAAAATTTAATCAGGACTTCAGAATTGAAATGACCAGGTGGTGGTTGGTTGTCGGATCATGTAGGTGGCTGCGGTCAGCAGAGAATGCACCGTGTTCATGCTTTTGGTGTCGCAAGTTGTGACCGCCCATTGTAAACTGTGAGTTCCTTGTTTCCGTCGTGTCATTTTTGTTGATTAACAATATGATTTTGTCATGGTTTGCGTTGGGCGATACGAAGAGAACCAATGTGTTAGCATCAAGGCGAGGTCATTGCAATCTCTGACCCGCGGTGTAACCTATATAAACCTCGACTCTTCTGCCACGCTGTCAGCCTCTGCTATAATCTCCTGATGATGGTAGGCTTTGGTAGACTCCACCTGTTGCCCTTGTTTACTCATGCTTACATCCCCCTATTTCTTCGTGTTCCATCTTGCTTTCACTTCTCGTACACCTAATATTCACATCGCCTTAGATCGCATGCACCATTCGCAAATTAGGGTACAAATCTGAACATCTCAAGATAACCCGTATTCCACCGGGATTGTCATTAAGAAAAGGCGGTAATCTTGATGCTTCAGAATTAGCAAATCCCTCCACCTCGATTCTAATATAGAAATCGTGTCTCTCCACTCGACGATTCCCTGCTGTCGTGTCTCAGCACATGAGGCAGTGGACCTGGCTAGACAAGAGCCTGTTTCAGCTGTCATTCACACACCATTCACAAAGCGCCTTCCAGAAGGCGTTTGGATCTGCTCGACATAAGACGCAGCAAACTAACTCCCGACGATTCCTTTTATCTAGGTTGCTTCATAAGCATCAACGCAGCCACCGCCAGGGGTCCTACATTCTTTAGGATGTTAAGTCGTAGCAGCCCCATCCCAACAGATCAGACCAGTTGATAAAGTTCTCGTCTTCGCGCCTGATGTACTACAGTCTCCAATTCGTCGGTACAGCAGACAGAAGACAATTGCAGGGGCTGCCAATCGTGAGAATGTGTCTTGCGACACAGATTGTCCCACCTGACTTATCCTTCTTCGCATTAGCAGCGGGTGCAATGACCAATGTTCGGTGTGGTGCAAGTGCTTCTACGATGGCTCTTAGTTCATCCTCGTGGAATAGCCAATGGTACACAAAGTAGATGCTGCAGTTAGAGTCATCGGGTTCTGTATTGTTGCCTACATTTGCAATTCTTTGGACAGTGCAATTCGAAACACTTTTATGGCTGCCTCCGAAGGATTGTTCCAAATAGACACTATCGTAATTGCTTGCGACTAGCCCTGTTTACCTCAGAACATGCATCATATTTGTGCCCTCTACTGCTTCCTACCCCTCCGAGCCCGATTAAAAGTGCCTTGTGTTTCTAGCGCGAATAGAAGTTCTCCTTTATACCGTTCGCAAAACTTATTTTGTCGAAATAAACATTTACGGATTTCATGGTATTGTTTCGCCCAAGATGGAGCATAGCATTATTAGTTGTGTTGTATGCGCGCTGTTCATGTTGTCTGGTGATTGGGTTGGTGGTATCAAAACTAGCCCATGCCACCTGGGTGGCCTGTTAGCGGCTCGACACTCCTTCCAGCGCAATCAGCATGAGATGGCCAGTGCTTATTGTGTGTATCACTAAAGATTGTGTTTTGACTTGGGGAATCTTGGAACACTCGGCCACTCGAACTTGAGGCAAAGATTGGGTGGTACGGAAGGTTGGCTGAAATCCACACGCTGTGAAACTGTGTGCTCCAAGTTGCCCCACAGTATCCCCGTGTCCATAGTCAAGAAAATAGACTAACCTCCTCAATTACTGCCTTATGGCAATGAGAATTCTCCGCAGTTGAATCAGTGGAGAGTATTTAAGCAAGTGAGAATGGGGAAAATTGTCAGCAGAGAATTGGCCTGGGTGTGCATAAGTGCACGGAGCAGAGACCGCTGCAGTGTGTCGATCGCTGGGCCGATGCCCCATCTACCATCTCAGGTCGTGGGATTTGTCAGTCATCAGGTCAGTCAACTAGTAAACCAATGTAAATGCAGATGAGATTTGTTCAGCGCACATGAAAGTGCTGAGCACCAGGTTTGACACCCTTCATCAGGTATCGGTGTTAAAGATGGCGAAGAGTCATACAAACTGTGATCACTGCACCAACAGAGCAATTTGCATATGCAGACTTGGGCTAATTCCACGCCAATCAAACCACCGTGGCTATGTCAAGTTGGCATTATAACCAAGTTTGGGCGGGGCAGAGAACGGTTCATTTTTCTTTATGGTTACACCCACAGGATGATGGAATTTCGCCTTTGAATACGCCTTTGTACCCACAATTTGGGCTAAAGTAGTGCGTTCTCCAACTGCAAATAAATGCTCAACACCGATTGCAAATACAGTCAGGAGCCGGAACGCAAGACACATCTCTCTAACCATGCTTGCACTTTTCCTGGGAAGTCGATCAGGGAAGAGTGTGGAACACTAGCCTTCCCTTTGAGCCTTGCAACTGCACCATTCGCATCATGTCGTCCCAGTTTATTTGCATTCACCACCTGCGCGTTGCTATCACTGGATGTTATGACTGTCGTCCAGGTGATAGTGCACTTGGTGGCAAGAGGAAATGAAAAGATGCAGCGAAGGAACAGAAATAAACGCATCCGCATGCCTTGCTGTAGATGCCGGTCGGCAACTGCGGTGGTGCGCTTGTGCTTGCGAGAAGCGCTGAGTGTTGGGAAAGCTTCATGTGGGAGGAGCCATAGAAAATCTCGCATCGCTTTTGCCCACAGAAGACTTCAAGCGCATTGCAGAACGAGGTGAGTTGAAGTGTGGGGAGTTGGAGTTGGCGCAGTTTTCGGCAGCATATTTGACTGCATGCAACGTTTCATTTGTGTATGAGCAGCACTTGGTGCCAATAACATCAGTAGTGTTTTCATGATCACTTCGCACCTGTAGCCGCCTGGAGTGTTCACCCCATAGTACCTGCCTTCTTGGCGTGTGTGTGCAGTGGGCTCTCGTTAATGTGCACTAGAAGCAAACACTTTTGCTTACGTGGTGATTTAGCCCTTTCGCATGACTGGAGGTTTCGTAAAGCAGCGCGCTCCATCAAACCAGGACATCTTCTTACTTCCAACCACCACACTCCTCCTGTAGTGTCCACTTGACCTCGTACGATTTCCTGCGTTCGGATTTCCATAAGAATAACTCGGAGGTGTTCTTTGGGATGAGTCGCCTGGTTTCGCTTGCTGCTCTTTGGATTTTGCTTCTCAAATGGTGCCTTTGTTTTGGATGCCTTTTGGGCATTTGCGCACTTCTCTGCTCACACTACGCGGTACCTATCGTCAAGCCTGCTTACAATGTTAAAGGTTAGAAACGTGTTCTATCTACATCAACAATGCCATAAATAGCGTCAACAGGGCATTTAGCGATACCTCCACAGATGCATTTCACTGAGTACTTCCTTGTCCTGCTCCTATAAACCCACCCTCCATTGACTTGGAATATGCATTGCTACTAGGCCTCTAGTGATTAGCACCACCTGTCATCCCGAACAAGCGCACCCCAACATTTCTCTCATTTGTGAAGTCCATCCTACTTCTGAAGCATAGGGAACTTAGCAACACATGAGCTAGCCCACCTCACTCCTCCGTTCTTGTCAACTGACCCTGATTATGTCATCAGGTCAACATGACACTCTGTTGCCTAACGTGTACACTGTCCAACGGATTTGATGCGGTGGGAACAAAGTCCACTGCGAGTTTGCTAGTTCCACCAACCGGAGTGGCAGTGAACATGCATTCCTTGCACACAATATGTCACTGTGGCGCATTGCCTCCGGTTGGGTGGGTTCATTAGACTCTGCATACCGGAGGATATCAGGTAGCGGGAACAGATGGAGAGCGTGCTTTGATGTATTATACAGACTACCTTCCACCCAATGCATATGCTTACGCCGTTTGTGCAGCCATGCTTTCTGCAATTTCGTTTACTCTGGTCCTTGGCATAAATTCAGCAATCATGCAGCCAATTTTCGATGAGGTTTAGGGAGGGCAGGGTGGGAATGAAAGCCTATTAATAGGGCGCAGGTGGGAGTTCGGTAGGAGAAAGTGTAGAAAGGAAATTGTCGTGTGCTTGAAGGAGGTGGGAGTGAGAAACGAGGCATTCTGGCGCAAATAAAATGGGTGCTCAATCCTCTCCACTGGATGAGTCGAATGTATGGGACATGCACGGTGGTTCATAATGTGAGAGGCAATGCTTGCGGGTGTACAGAGCATAATGGGGGAAGGAGGCGATTTGAATCATGGAGAACGCGCAAAATGTATAGGTAAGTCGGCATTATAGCATTGGTACTATGAACGTCGACAAAGCCAGTTCGAGCGTGTGTACACTGGTACCTGAAATCTGCATGGCCTAAGTCATGTAGACTGGGTGTGTGACAAATCTCTTTGGTGTGACAATTAAGGTGTTAGGATTGACTTGCTGGCTGGTGAACTGAGGTAGCTCAAGTGATGAGACATAAATGA